>LUCM01001180.1:19223-112266 GCA_008360955.1 Fasciolopsis buskii
TATATATATATATATGTATATATATATATATACATATATATATATATATATATATATATGCACGTACATATTCACCGGAATCTTTTTTATAACATGAGGGTGAATGGATCGGGAATCCATTTTCGGGATGAAAACGTTGATCGCCAGCTGTACCGTGCGAGGTATGCATTGACAAATTGCAGAATAATGCAAATGGAAGTGTAGGATAGTATATTTTCAGACAGTAATGTACACACGAATAAGCCGAGGGTCCCAGAAGCACAGGAGGGGTCCTGTGGTTATTGGCGCTCGTCAGGTATGCATGCCCGGTACCGGCATATCCAAATATCCTTATAGATGTACACTCGGAATTGGTATGTCTCACGGGAATCTAACTTGCTTTCTCAGGGGTGTGCAAGTAAGGTTATGGTTGAAGAGTGGTCAGAAGTAGCAAAAATGTGATTCGCTAATAATTGTCATTTCTGCTGATATGAAATTAGGAACGAATATAGAGTGGGAGCAGTATGCAGCGTTTGGAGCGATGGTGGAGTTTGAGTCCATATTTGTGTTCTGTTGCTATTTTATGCATTGATTTCCCGTTTTACCATTTACCTCTACCTCTGTTGCGCATATACTGCTGCTTTTTTCATTTCTTTCGAGCCCCCCACTTTAGGTTGTATGCAAATCTTTTTTGTCATTGCTCATATGCAAGATTGCTATGTCAACGGGAGAATGTCAGGGATTGTAATATTCTCTGTTTTGACTATAAACCGGGTGCAGGTAAAATGTCAGAGCCTGAGTTTTAGCTTTATGCTGCGTGGGCATCATGGCCGTGTGCACAGGCCGTTTCTGATTGCACAATAGTGAGTTGTGAAAGCGAATCCCGATCGCTTCCTTTTTGGATCTTTAGCCTTCAATAATCCGAGATTGTTCACATTCACGGTAGCTGTTTCTCAGTCCATTTATTTCCATCGAACTTCGAGCCCTGGACGTCAGTGAGGAGTGTATTTGTGCAGTTGTCGACTCGATTTTTTCTCAGGTTTTAATATTGAGGCATTAATTTTGATCAAAGAGGGGGATTTTGCTTTTTGTGGTTGTAAATCGAAGTCCGGGAAATTCTGTACCTTAGCGGTTGCCTTGGTGAATCCAGTGCACTCTTGTTAGAAAGCAAAGTCATAACTCTGCTGTGCTTTTATCATCACAGGTCCTCTCAGTTTACTGGAGCCAAAGCCAGACAAATTCACGAATCTCATGCCTTCGGTTTCCGACTCGAATTCGACAACAACGGAAGAAGAAGACGGTCAAGACGAGGAAAATATAGAAAAAATAATTTTAAATTCCGCCGAGCCAGGGTGCGGCTCAACTTCGTACGACTTGAATCAAGCCATTACTAGTTTATCCAACACAGATCTCGGGACCGGATCAGGTGAACAAAAATGGGAGAAATCAAAACAAAAGGATAAGAGTAGTTTGCTTGAGCGGATGGACGGTGAGTGTTTCTGCAGTCTTAAGCAATCTTTCTCTGTCTGTTTCTATGTATCTGCGAATTTCATGAAGTCCTGATGGCTGAGCTTGGGTCATTGGTACCAAAAGTCTCATCAGGAAAGTTGGCTATTATTTTTTCGATGATCTAACCTCAAGCCATTGTAATTACTTCTAGGCAAGATAAAAATGCGATGAAAGAAACAGTTAGCATATTAGTCAGTTCCTTTGTCGTCCTATTGATCGATTGATCAGCTGGTCGATCAATAAGGAGGAGACTGGAACAATTTGTGTTTACCATCGTGAAGCAAACGTTAATTGTTGACCTGATCGTGATTGACTTCATTCATTCTTGGAAAGGATAGCTCCAAAGAAGACAATGGGTTTTTTGCGCGCATAGTTGAGGCTCGAGGGCCCATATGAAAATTGTTTCACTCCCGTCGAATGCTCTTTCTCGAGTGAATAGTTCAAAATCAAACTGAAAACAGAAGCGTTCTCCCCTCGTCGAAGCCAGCTTCACGGTCGATGTGTTAGCGCAAGTGCCTCACTGTCGACCGACTTTAATTTACACCACAGATGTTGAGTTGAGTGGCAATCGTTAAAAAGGTCTAAAAAGAAAATTCGTCTATGACCTCACACGCAACGAGTATAGTTGAGCACTGGCGTTTGAGTGTGGCCGCGTTTAAATCTGACTTTGATTGCATTGCATAATGCTGAACAGGTACCCTCTCCTATATGGCATTGCGGTTAACCGGAAGATTAGTGAAGTTTTCTTGGCCTCCTTCTACAACCCATATGTTGTTCGTAAATGACTCAGGTGGCAACCCATACATTTACGTGAGTAGCGTTTAGCCGATAGAGTGGTGTAGATTGTCTACAGTTCTGCCATCAGTATGTCCTTGAAGGACGTACATCTACCTTTTGATGTTCAACGCCCTATTTGTTTCCCTTTTCAGTTTATGGCCCCAGCATTATAAAAGTTTGTGTAGTGTGCACTCGATGTCGTTTTCCTGAATTGGTAAATGTGCCCGCTCCCTTAGGTTATCTTTTAGGAGAAGGTGGACAGCTTTCAGTTTTTAACTCAGAAAAGACTAAACTCGTTGCATTTGCTCCGTAACAATGGATACAATCGACAATCGCGATTGGATCCCCATCAAATTTCATTACATGTGGTATGCTAACTGACTAAGTGAGAACCAACCTCCGTCTGGCAACAAAACGGTCCACAAGGGTGGTGCTGATGGTGGTGTTTGAACCACTGTACTGCGGAATGTCAAACGCGCAATCCATTGATCACTACCGATTATGCACGTGGTAAAATGTTCTTGCTGATGCTGTGTAAAATTAAATGAAGCAGTTTAGTGCAGTGCTTAATGCATGTACTTTCATAAGCATCCTTTAACATCCTTTGTTTTTTCTATTCGATTTGCATTTTCAGAGTTGTATTCATTATATAATAACTGGCATCGTCGCGTACGTGTGGCCATTGCTTCAGGTGATCCGGTGGTTTTGCGCAGTCTGTTGCCAGAAATCTATCAGCGGCCGGCCGCATCTCTCAACGAGGAAGAATTCTCATCCAGTCCCTGTTCCAGTTCAAGTGTGTTTTCCGTTTCCTTTCTCGTAATTCTATTAATCGGAGTCACTCAGAACTGAATGATCGAGTTAATAAAGTGAGACTTTCTCTTGCTGTACTAATATGCAAGAACCCTCTCAGTTTGAGTAAAACACGTATTGTAGAGTAGGGTACGACCACAACCCCGCAGTACGAACCGGTCAGATGCAGTTGCCCGAGGGAACAACAACGGCTATGTCAAAAGGGCTTGCCAACAGACAAAGGCCGTGGTAGCAACAACCCGGCGCAGCAGAGCCGGAACTCAGTTAGACAGCATGACTCGCCCCAGCTGCGAGTGACAGTTCAAGTTGTCACTCAGCCCAACCGGGCCAACTGCCGGAGGGAGGCCAAAACGAACGAAAACCAGTGTTCGGCACACGGTCGAATCGGCCCGGGAATGCTTCAGCTGGAGAGAGGAGAGATCTCGCGTGATCGTGGTTCGGAAAAGAACAATATACACGAGCGAGCACAGTCTAGGGACTGTGGCTTGTTTCGCGTATACAAGCTTCATTTCGTTGCATTTTCCACGACAGTTACTCAAACAGTTAACCGATTGAAGAGGATCAGAATGACCGAACAATAATGGTAGAATTTTAGGGCTCCAAGCATACCGTTCATGAAAAAAAATTAACCAAAAGATCAAGCGTGCAGGTTTTTGTTTTAGCTATCATACAATACAAGCAACCGAATCGGAATACCTTCACAAAGTTTTATAAATAAACCATTGGTTACCACGATGGCTGTGCATTCACAATCGGAGCCGGGAGATTCGTCCTGTTGTATACAATCTACGCATAGTACATCCCTTGTTCCATCTGATGAGAGGAACTTAAATCCGCATGTGCGTGCTCGGAAGGACTGGTCGCCTATCAAAGGATAGTGTTTTTTCGTCAAGAAATCGGAGAATGTACTGGGTGAAAGTTTTGCAACAACGATAACGATTTCATTCCTATAGTCCTTAAGGATTCATTGTTGTTATCACGATCATTATTGCTATCACGACTATTAATATTATGGGTATCACCTTGTGTTTCATTCGACTACTTCAGAATGTTGAACGTATAGCTCTTCCTTTTTTAACAGGTTTCCACTTTGGTATCTTTCTTCCTTCCTTCAAATGGCCAAATCTAATCACTTTTTGGAAATTCGTTTAATTTTCGAGATCATACTGAGCGTTTTCGTTGGCTGATCAGTCAAACGCATGTTTCGCCTATTATCTGCTGTTGTTAAATTATTGTTTGAGTATTTCAAAAAGCCCCGAAGCTGCAAACTTATTGACATCCCCCCACAGAGTTCCGGTTTTCTATTTCCTGTAGCCAACAACCGTAAATTAATGTTCTCGGGTTTTCGTTTTTAATTCGCAGCAACGAGTTAGGACTGAAGTAAGTGCGTCGAGTCCCTGTGGTTAGGGTTCAAAAACTCGTCATTCAATTGACTGGAGACGTCGAAAGATATGACAGCGAAGCGTGAACAGTGCCCATAGTGTTCTACCTTTCTGTCGAATCAGAGCGAATGAAAACGTTCATTTGTACTGTAAGATTAGATATTCTGTTAGCTGCTACGATATTTTTTTCTTCCCTGTTCAGCTTGCGTATTCAGTTTTGCTAGTATAACGTGTAACTCGGTGAGAAAGATAGTAATCAGTGGCGCTTGTCTTGCTGCTTAACGGCGGACGATGATAATGATGACGAATTACAGCTAAATAAAGATTGTGTGATTGTGAGTCAGTATCCTTCTCCTAATCTTAGGCTTAATACTCAACTTCTCTTATCATATTCTGGCAAAACTAGGAATGAAATACTGGTCAAACGGCGCCATTTTCACACGCAAATCGTCTGTTCGCAACGGTATAACAACGAGAATGCACCTTGACGTCCTGCGACAGCTTGTGTGCCTCCATGATTCAACCAGCTATACAAGATGGCTTATCTCAAGCCGAAGATCCAATCATGCCTGGAAGGTCAATGGGTAGAGGCCTGACAAAGTAGTCTCTTGGTCCTGCAAATCGGGGGTTGATCTGAGTTAGCAGCTGAGTCGGAAAAACGAGTGTGAGAATAATTGATCCAAGTAGATGGGCTTCCACTCAGCCATGCCTGGCTACCCTGCGGTCAGTTTCTTGTCAGAACCAAATGCTTTGGTTGAGAACCCTAATCGTTCTTCTGTTTAGCGGCTGGAATCCCTAGTATCACTCGACAACCATTCTCCTTGACCTATACGTTTTCAAAAACTGCCATACTGCATCGGATAATCAGGACCGCGCTGCCCATTGCATCGAGCGCAAGTGGGGTGGGTAGTGATACGTATGCTGCTGCTCAGAATCTCCTGTTTTACTCAACCTGTCTCTTCTGTCTCCAACCCAATATCTTTGTCCCTCTGCCTTCCCATAGAGTCCCCATTGATAACTCACCCGATACCTCGCAACGGTTTGCTGTCAAGTAGTGTAGTAGGTGGTTTTCAATCGGTTAGCTCACATTTTCTCAAGCCTCGTCAGCCTCTAAATCTGGGTTCCTTCAATGTGTACACATTAATGCAGGTTGGCCAACAGGCGTGTTTGGCTCTGACAGTGGACTCATTTTCGATTGATGTCTACTGCGTGAGTGAAACACGAATGCAGGATTCGAGTAGAGTAATTCAATTAACTGCACCAAATATATCGTCAAGATATTTCCTGCACACTTCAGGAGACGAAACAGCTCAAGCTGTGGGTCAACGTGGTGTAGGAATAGTCTTGAGTGAGAAGGCCGAAGCAGCCCTTTTAGTCTGGATCCCAACTGACAGTGGCTTGTACGCCTTGACACCGATGGGATCAGTCGGCGACCGGAAGGATGGTTGTGTTAAGCGCAGTCTATTTGTTATCTCAGCATACGCTTCAACAGACTGCAGCACTGTCATACAAAAAGGCGAGTTTTACGACGACTTGGTCACCCTTGTCCGGAAGAGCAAAGGCTCGCATATTGGAGTGGTGGCAGGGGATTGTAATGCACAAATTGGAGAACTGAATGCATCGGAAGCCTGTTTAGGTGGGCGCAGTGTCTTGCCTGCTCAGCGAACAGATGACGGAGAAAGACTTCCCCATTTCTGTGCTGTCCAGCACGAACATCCGGCTTGGTTAGTATGGCATAATGACATGACGCTCTAACTCGACGGGTACTCTGAACCAGATCGCCCATATTGCAGTAAGCTTACACCGACGCCGTTCTGTCGAGAACGGTGGACTATACCGGTCCACGTGCACCGGATTGGCCATTTCATTTGTTTTAATGAGATATCTGCTGCAGCTGAACGGCCATCGGTGCGGAGACAAACCCGATTAGCCGTCGAACGATTGTCTGATTCGGCTGGTCATCATCGTTGAACGCTAAACAACAAGGTAAGCCTCACCGACCGCTACTTTTTCCCTGGATTTACATGTCCCTTTACCTATTAGTCGACATGCACTGGTAGGAAAAGATAAGATGCTATTGCAGCCAACACACGGAACACAGCCTAACTGTACAAACGCACGTGTTTTCAATCATTCTGATTCGATAGAAAATGACAGCACGATCGCCACTGTTCACGATTCACTGCCGTATCCTTCACCGTCTCCAGCCACCTAGTTGACAGATCTTACGGACTCCAACCATGTAAATGTGAAACACCTACTTCACCTTTTATTTTTAATGATAAGATAATAGCGTACATCATTTTTTTAGGAAAGGGGCCGCGGCCAATTAAGAGCTGCCATACGGGGAAGTTGACCGGTGACCTTCACGTTCAAGCGCCGTCTGAGCCCGCGGGCCTAAGATCTCTGTATATTTTCTTATTTTACGTTGATGCGTCATCTACCGGCCTCTACAATTTTTCTCCCACTCCGTGAAAGGAACACAACATGGGACAGGTTATGGGAGACGAGTGTTTGCCACACGTAGCACGTGACCCAATCGGCGTAGTTTACTGAATTTCACCGCTTGAACGACTTCAGTCAGTGATGTCTACAGTTAGACTGTGTTTCGTGTGTTGGCTGCAGCAGCATCTTATCTTTTGCCACCTGTGTAGGTCAACTCCCTGTTCCCCTTGGATATTCCCTCTTTTTATATAAACGTGTAACTGGGAAAAGGCAGCGGTCAGTAAGGCTTGTCTTGCTGTTTAACGCTGAACGATATTGATGATGATGATGATGTCTACGCAGTGTCGCCGGGATTGGATGGAGTGACCGGGTGGGTAATGTGGAGGTTAGGAATCTAATACTGGATGCCGGTTCTGAGCTTACCTTATCTCAGCTTAGGAAATTTAGTAGACTGTGCTGGTTATGTCATGTGTTGCGTACGGCGAACACCCGTCTACCATATCGTGCGCTATTTCGCATTCCTCACACCGAATGGAGGAACAATTGTAGAGGTCAGCAGATGACGTAGCAACGTGGAATGAGAAAGTGTACAACGAACTTAATTAGAGTAGTTGTCTCACTTCTTCATGGTTAGGGTCCGAAAGACCTGTCAACTAGGTGGCTGCAGACACTGAAGGATACGACAGTGGACGGTAAACGGTGGTAATCGTGTTGTCATTTTCTGTTAAATCAGAATAATTGAAATCAAGTGTGTTTGTACAGTTTAGCTGTGTTTCGTATGTTGATTACTACGGTCTTTTTTCGCTTTCCGCCCTCTGTAGGTCAATTTTCTTTTCCATTTTTATATTCACCCTTCTCTCGGAAACCTATTACTCTACGGAAAATGCATCGGTCAGTGGGGCGTGTCTTGCTCTCTAACGTCGAACCTTATTGTTTGCAGCGTCAGCTTTTCTGAACCGTATTTTTTACGACCCTCTTTGGTGTGTGACGTCAACCTTTAATCTATAAGGAGATCCCACGCGGACGCCACAGGTGCCGATCGCGGTTGTTTTGTGCAGGATGACTGTTCATGCAGTACGCGACAACCAGGTGATATGGCGCTCTCCGCGTAAGAAATTATCTTCAATCCGGCAGTGTTTTGCAATCCAAAGGTGCAAAACACATCTCAAATGCCACTGCACAATCATTCAGGTGGTCGAGAAAAATCACATCTTACCTGGGTCCTCATTCAGTAGCACAACATCAGTCGCATATGCACTGTTTGA
The DNA here is from genome assembly GCA_008360955.1 of Fasciolopsis buskii. NCBI lineage: Eukaryota > Metazoa > Platyhelminthes > Trematoda > Plagiorchiida > Fasciolidae > Fasciolopsis > Fasciolopsis buskii. Next base: position 27,391 of record LUCM01001180.1, read on the forward strand.
ACACATTAGTCTCACCATCCTCACGTGACGATAGAGTTATCTTGATAGCCATCTCAATGACAATGCTGGAGAGGGTGAACGAGAACTCATGGCTGTTTTCGTGTTGAACCCAGTTAAAAGATGGCGGTAAGTACGAACTCGACTTCGGCCGTTCCCATTGGGAGATCAGAAACAGGAAATAAATTTCTCCGCTTCCTTCGGAACTGTTTTGATTAGATTTCTCTTCAAGTTGTACCCTGCGAAGCTTCCAGCGACGCTCCAGAGAGTTAGTCAACAGACCGTTCTATTTCTTTGTTCACCCTTATGCGAGTATGGTCGGTGTGTCCAGCCTTTTCGGTTTCATTAGGTTTCCTGACCCACCACTGCTCTCGATCATTTCGCAAGGACTAACACATCACATTCGCAAAAGGGAATCTGCGGGCACCTATCAGAACAATTGACATTGAAGTTATCCATCGTCTCAGAGGTCCACATAGCTTAGAGTCTTGCTCGCTCGAATCTTGTGCGTTTTATCGTGTCATAACCGAGTGGAAGTATGCGACTAATACTCCTGTCAGTCTTTATCATCTAAAAACAGCTGTGCAAGATGAATGGTTTTCTTGCTGGTGCAATCACGGACTACTCTCAAGCAAAGACGTTAGGTTAGTATTCGATATGCTTCCCCGCGCGATTGGAGCTCCCATTGCTGTTTAAGGCTTTATGGTGGTGATGGTTTTCTCCGCCATTCAGTTAAATTGGACACTGATCGTCAGGAGCGCTCATTGCAGGCACTGTTCGAAGTAATCCGGGCGAGTTCCCATGAACCACTACTTTTGCTTCAGAATAGCTGCTGTCGGGGCAGCGTGTATAGTCACGACAAACAAGTCTCGAAGTTTCTGTCGATTTCAGTTAAAAAGTACAGAATAGTCCAACCAAACTGTTCACAAACAATTGAGTACTGGAATCCAGCCTAATGACGCATGCTAGGCTGTCCTGCTCACAGCATTCTTGACATCAGTGTGGCTGCGAGCGCTCGAAGTTGGATGATCTGAGTTGCAAAGGGTTGGGTGGGAGACCGAGATTGTATTTGGGCTTCAAAGGTTGGTTGCGGAAGTGGGGTCTTGTAAACCGGTTTCCCAAATGCATTGTATATCAATTTTACAAGTTTCATGATTTCGAGCTATGGTATATTGTTATGGTGTGCGATCATCAGAGGCAGTGAACCGAACTGAAAATTTAGGCCTAGTTTATACTCTTAGTTTATTTCTTGTCCTAATTCTAATGTCATCAGACTTACCTGCGGATCCTCAATTATTCTTGATCTCGTGCACGGCCCATGCGTTGAAAGAATCTAAGTTAGTTTGGTTCTTCCTAGAAAGGATACTGGACATGTTTGGGTAAGTAACACTGTGCACATCGCAGAAAGTTTTTTTTCTTGGAAATCACTCGGTTCGAAATTCTAGTGCGCAGTTCAGGAGGGAGCGAATCAAATACGGGTGGTTCTTCACGTTTACGACATAAGACCTCATCGTTTTTCTTTTGTATTGTTTTACCTGGTGCGTTGATTGATGTTCCATCACTCGTTGAAATCATTTGCTCCATCATCCAATTGAGCAACCGAACCGGGACTGGCCTGTATCATTTATGATGGCCGTTACTCCACCAAGGAGCTTGTTAGCTATTCTTAGAGTGCGACGGCTTTTCTCGTCGTTGAAAGAAACCCCACTTGGTTCTTTACTTCATCCGTCTAATGGAACCAGAAATTGTTTTGATTCGCCTGTTCGCTGGAGTGAGATTAGATATCTGGTTGTGCAGAGCGAGGTCTTGACCATGCAGTCGATTTTTTCAGACGGTGATTTGTGTGGTTTCTCTTTATTGATCTGTCAAGCGTGACTGGGTCTTCGGCCTATGAAATCCATTTTGCATAGCTCTTTGGCGTATGTAGGCAAGCTTGTGAACAATAGCATACTACAGAACTGCATAAAATAATTCCCCCCTTAACTGTGAGCTTTTACATAAGTGTACCGTCTTGCGTTGCCAAAAGTGTTTTTCTCTGATTTCCGGCTCCGCATATCGAACCGAATTGTCCATTGAGCCTTTCTTTTATTGACGTGACGCATTCTGCAGGTTCACAAACACCGTCATCAGAGGACTGTTCTATCCTGATCAATTATGCACTCGCCGAAGGTCGGACTCTGCTGCATATGGCTGTCGAGTTTCAGCATGAACCGGAAGTGATCACTCTCTTACTCCAAAACGGCTGTGATCCCGCAATGAAGTAAGTATATCTGTTGTTACATGGGGTGATTCTGTTTCGGTTCCATGTTGTTTCTAATAAGTACTTATTGGCTTTTTTACAAGAGAAGGGACGGCTGATCTGGCTTTGATTTGGTAGTAGACAGTCGACTCACTCCCCCTTTCCCTCCAAATTTAGTGAGAAAAATCAAGTCGATCAAACACGAAAGTTTGTTTATTAATCAGAATAAAGGCGCTTATATTGGTCTTCCATGATCACCACTCACTGATCAGTTTTTCTGCTGGTCAATTTCGTTGACCTTCTCATGCGGCGTTTTCGCCCAGATTATTGATGCCACAGCAAGCTGGGTTGATCTCTGACCAGAATAGTGATTACGACCAGTCAGTACCCCAACTACGCTCACATTTGTGTGCCTTGTTTTTTCATATATTTACATGCATGCAGTCAGGTTCTACTGTCTCTAAATTCACACTATAGACTACACACCTAACGTATTCAATTTACGATAGTCGAATAGGTATGATGCTGATGCAAAAGGAAGCCTGATAGCTCTTGACTGATCTGGTGAATTTATGGTTCCACTTAAAACGTCATTTTTTATCATAGCAGCATTTCACGCCACCGCGAAAACAACACTTCTTGCTTGGGCGATCCTTGACGATAACCGCGGACTTCAGTTCCATTGTGAACATCCAATGCGGTTATCACCTCAAAACACTGCAGGAATCCGAGCGAATACTAAGAGCAGATCAAAAGAGTCATGCATTCACCGTTAACTGACACGCTGAGCTCCTTACCACATAAACCTCAGAAACGATGGATATCCCAGGCTTGAGTTGCACTGTTGGATGCTCACACACACACACCCTGGTGCAACATTTAACGAGGAGCTTAGATCCCGGAGGCGTCAATTGACTAGGAGTTCGATAAATTACCAGGTGCAGTAGTGGATAGGGAAGTCTAGGGAAGTGAAAAAGCACGCGGCTATCGGAAATACTCACAACTTTTGTCAACTGGTTACGAATAGTGGTCCACCGAAGTCGAGCTTAGTTCAGCTCAGTTTGGACAAGCACTAAACCTGTACCAACGTACACACTGAAAAAGAGGAATGGTGGGGAGTGGTGAAAGATCGACTTTAGAATAGTAAGTTGATGGCAATTGTGAGTGAAATGATTAAAGAATGCGACAGCATAGTGATTCACTTAGGAGCAACGGCTAGCACGTCGGGCAGAACAGTTTAGGGCACAGTTTAGTTGGTCTACAATCACAGTGGGCCTTCCAGTTATGCCTGCAGGTAAATCAATACAGGCGAATAGCAGCCCTCCTTCCATCGAAAATGAAGGTCATGAAGAGATGGGCGTTGCTAAAAAGTATTAGGTAGCTGGACAAGATGAACTGCCTCCATCCTTCTTCAAGGATGGCGGCGAAGTGTTGATATCGAAGTTGACAGAGCTCGTGAGATAAATGTGGGCAGGGGGACAGATTCCTAAGGACTGGTGTGAATCGATGATTGTGCCGATTTACAAGAAAGGTGATAAGTCTTCATGAGAAAACTGCAAAGGAATTAGTTTAATAAGCATCACTTCCGAACGGTTTTCTGGAGTTATCCTCCACCGATTATCCGGTACTCGCGAAAGGTATATGCGTTAAAGTCAAGTCGGTTTCCGTCCCAATCGGGGTTGTATCGACTAAATCTTCAATTTGTGACAGTCCTCAGAACATAGACGAATATTCCGTAGACACATGATTTCGGTCTTTCTTGATTTGAAATTGGTGTTCGACTCAGTCTGTGATGCAGTTCTCTGGGGTTGCCTGTCACTGAAGGATGTATCAGAGAAATTCATTTCACTCATCCAATCTCTATACGCTTACAACCTAAGCTGAGCTCGCGCTTATGGACATGTTTCCCCCGAGTTCACCGCGAGAAGTGTTCATCAGGGATGCCCGCTTTCACTGTTTCTTTTCAGTTATGTCATTAAAATAGCTGAACCATCACGATGTTATTCATGTATGCACACAAACTGCGTTCGTTGACGTGACCCCGTCAGAGCTGCTTTCATATTATTCTATTCGACTCCGGTACGGCCATGAACGTGTGTGTGTGTGTGTGTGTGTGTGTGTTTGATTTAGCTAAACTTTTGGTACTGCAGTCTGCTGCATCAAGGAATCCGTTGTATCGTCCTGTGATGTGTCAGCCATTTTCTCCTTGTTTCTCCTCCGGGATGCTTTGCCGCTGACGGTCTGGTTGGGGGCCTAAATGATTTTGCCGCTAACCTACAATGGGTCCCACCAATGTTCAATCTCCAACAGCAAGTTTTTCAGATCAGTCCAACGACGATTTTCGCCCTTGTTCGAACACCAAGATCACGGCTGATCTCCCTGGTGTGTTCTGGCCATTATCGAGCATCGGACATTACTTGTTCTCAATCAGACACTATTCGGTCGAGGTTAATAAAAAAAATCTGTTGTATGGGCATGACAAGCGGTTCTCAGTCACAGACCAAATGTATACAGCATCAGTAAAATCGATCCTGCTACTGGATTCAGAAGCGCGGCTGTTGCAGACAAATATGAGATTGTCGGTATTGCCAGAATATGCTTGGGATTTTAGCGTGCAATTCAAAAGTCAGGCTCAAGGTGCTTGTTCCAGTGTTTCATTCTCTAGAAGTGGCACTAAATCTGAATTGAATCAAGTGTTTTGCAAATAGTGATTGTGAGATGGGTCGATGTGGTCAACGGGTGATGGAAATCTCAAACAATAGAGTGGTTGATGTAAATGTGGTTAGATTTCTGGGCTGAGGTGGACGAAATTTTCCAAAATATGATTGAAGACAGTTTGTGATATGACTCAGTGTTGCAGTCAGTGGTACTGTTGACTATGTATAATCCCTAAATTTGTTGTCCTGTACTTGATCTCTCACTGTTTGTCTTTTTGTTTTGGGCAGACGATGTTGTGAAGTTGCGACCGGAACAAAAGTATTTTGGTGCAAGTTTAATGGCTGTAGTTTGGAGACGCAATACTCGAATGTGTGGTATTCATCGACCGTCAATTATCTAACTGTGAGGCATTTGATCGTGGCCATCTGAAACCGGTTACCCAAAGTGTCCAACATTGTCCAGGGTTGAAATTTGGTTCGCTTTTAGCGGTATTGCCTTTGGAGCAAAAAAACGGTTTAGTGCTGGGTGACCGGAACAGCTTCTGAAGATTTCGTCCAGTTATTCGTTGTTTTTTGGGCTTTATCGTAGTACGGTGCTTGCTGTATGTAATTGTGGTCACTTATTACTGTATCATATTGTTGACCTACGTTGATTTATGCTCAGAACGTGTTTCAGGCGTCACTTAGAAATGCTTCACTAGGAAAATGGGGTTCAGTAGGAATAAGGCAATCGATGGCTGCCCCAATCTCTGAAAAGGAGCTTCCCACGGGAACAATCGCGCTAACGAGAAGTGATTATTTTAGGTTGAGTAAAATTACAACAACTGGAATTTGATTGGATCTTCTGTTTGACCAGTGTCAGGTTTTGATCCGTTCTAGTCACAGTGATTTCTGATTTGTAAATATTTCATTCACGCATGAACTGTCCACTTCTGTCGGTGGAAATCGCGCCTCTCTTGGTGATGATCACAATAAATTCTGGAACTCAGCGGAAATGACATAATGTAGCAGTGTTGCAAACAATCCGCATCGTCTAGCTACCTTCTGCGTTTGAGTGGTGCGAGCGGAAGTTTATTGCTCGCGGCTGCTAAGGCGCAAATGACATTTGCGTAGTTCTTTCCTGATCTCCGTTAGTGAGTTGATCATCACTAGTTTCTACTCAGCTTCCCGAGTGGATTTCGATGAGCAAGTGTAGCACGGGACATTTTTTCTGTAAATTTTTCTCAGACTGTTTTTTCGTTGTTGATTCATTACCATTGATCTCTTTGAATTGTCAGGGACACCTACGGCAAAACTCCTTACATTATGGCTGCCAGTCTTCGAAAGAAACAACTGTGTACAGCTTTCAGACAATTCCGTTTCTTTCATCCGGATCTGTATGACTACGAAAAAGCTCAAGTAAGGTTAACTTCGATAACTTTCTTATATTGAGACTCCATTTGGTGACTAGCAAGTCCCATTGTAAAAAACGATACGATGGAAGAATATTTGATGTTCATTGTTGTGTTTGAGTCCGCGACATGCTTTTACCAATTGACTTAACCAGGAGAGAAAAGAGGGGTTAAGATAATTTCATAACAATTCACGCCGCCCAACATAGAAATTACACACAAAGATGCAGAGTCACACAACGTCGGCAGGAACCGACAGGTTTGATTACTCATATCACGATGGAATGCGTTCATTGTAGTTCTGTTCCAACAAACTTGTTATGGTGGTTACCGACTGATCGTCATAAGAATTCACATCTCAAACTGAACTCCCTGTGACTTACCCCTGGAGAATGTCATTTGTCGCGATGCGGTGCTGTATTCTTGTCCGAATTATTTGACATGCCGTGTCAGCAGCCAAGTTGCCATTGGAAACCACAGAGGCATCGTACAGCTGTTAGGAACCATCTTGTTATCAACCACAATGCATAGTCATCGCGCCAGATACCCGTACCATATCATTTAGTGTTGACATTTAGTGTCCTACTACTGGGAAACATACTTGTCCATCAAATGATTATAGAAACAGAAGGGTTTTGGTTCTGCGTGTTTTCACCCTTTAGCTGTTTATCTCTTATATAAGTATCACTGACTAAAAGTCTCCTACCTAATTCAGTCTCGTTAAGTACCAACGGCTTGGCACTTTAGCAAAATGCACTCCTGCCATTAGCAGAGCCTCAGACTTCTGCGACTTTCATGCTCATTTATCTTATTTGGACATCCCTTCTAATAGATATAATTCTTATGAATATTCTTTTACCCTCGTAATTTCACTTATCCTTACAAGCAATAGATATCCGCGATCACGGTTGCTCTGTTAGTTGCTGATAGTTCGTCTCCGTGGATGTCGAGCCGTGAAGGTGCGCAAATCCTTAAGATGCCAACTGACCGCTAGCTTTACATGGATATGCACATGAATGGGAAACGCTGCAATTATCGGCAATTGCTGCAAGCCTTACCAGATTTTTATACGTTCCGGTTCACAAAATCGGACGTAATCGGGGTGTTCAAGGAATCCCATGAATCATGGATTCTTCCTTACGACCGACGTCCGAAGCATCACGCGTCGAAGAGCACTGTGGTTAGCTCACTTCCACAGTAGACCTACAAGTAAAATAAACCATTTGGTTACCAGTCCTCTAGCAGAAAAGCAGGAATCATGGAGATCTATTTCCTGACAAGACACAAGGGTGTTGAACCTGATGGTCTGTCTATACTCTTCCAAAGATGATAGCCATAGTTTAGCATTTGAGTTAACAAACCTCCAGAGGATCTCAGAAAAGGAGTAAATGGTTAAAGACCCTTGTGAATTTGTGAATTTTCGTTTCTAAAAGGTGACAATTCTTGCTATGAAAAGCACGGAAATTAGTTTGATGTCTATTGCATCCGGATTGCTCTGTGACATTCTCCCCCACCGATGATCTAGTTACCTGGGGTAGAATCAAGCTGCCTTCGGACTCGGTCGGAGTTGCATCCGCAGCGTCATTATCCGACGAGTGTTAGAACACGGATGCATATTCTGAAGACCCTCAATATTCAACCTTTTTAATCTGACAGCGCCATTGGGCTTAGCCGACCGTCAAGTTCTGTGGTGCTTCCTTGATAACGGGCGTGCGAGCGATGTTCCTTTCTTCTGTCCAGGATGTAGGGGTCGAACTGGGAAGTGATGACAAGTTTTGTGAACTAGATTGCGCAGATGTTGTATGCCTGTTCGAATCTGCGGACCATGCACAACGTGCACTAGGTCGACTCTTGAGGTCTGTAGCTCAATTCGACATCCGCTTCAAATCGCAAAGTGCTGTTCAAAGACCGGACGATAGTAGTTCCGAACTTGATACTTGATGAAGAGGAACTTACCATTGTGGATCGTTCCACTTAGTAAATGCGCGTCGGACGATGGTAGCACGGCCGTAAATATTAGCACGCATCTCTCCAAGACTCGAACAGCTTACGTTGGACTGAAGCACTTGTGGCGTCGGCCCGATATTTTGCTGAAGTTGAATGGCCGTGTGTACTGCGCCGTAGTGTGCTTTGTTCTGTTGCACGATTGCGAGACATGGTGTTTGAGTGCTGAAGATGTTCGTCGCTTGTAGATTTCGGCCATCGATGTCTATTTAGTACGGCTAGGATTGGATGGAGTGACCGGATGAGTAATATATAGGTTAGGAATCTGGTATTGGGTGCCACTTGTGAGAATAGCTTGTTTCAGCGTATGAAACTTCGTAGACTACACTTGTTGGGTTGTGTTACGTTTAACGACCACTAGCCTACCATAACGGGCGCTATTTTGCGTTCCTCCCACCGAGTGGAGGAACAGTTGCAGAGTTCAGCAGATGACGTGGCAACGTGAAATGAGAAAGTGCGCAGCGAACTTTGGTAGAGTAGTTGTCTCACGTCTTCGTGGTTGGGATCCGAAAGACTCGTCAGCTATTCGGGTAGAGACACTTAAGGATATGGCAGTGAACCGTGAACAGTGGCGATCGTTTTTTCATTTTCTGTGGAATCAGAATGATTGAAAGCGTGCGTTTGTACAGTTGGTCCGTGTTCCATGTTTTGGCTACTACAGCATACTGATCTTTTTCCGCCTAAGTCTGCTCCTTGTTCCCCTTGGATATTCACTCCTTGTACAAAAATATGTAACTCTGGAGAAAATGCATCGGTTATTGGAGCTGGACCTGCTGTTTAACGCTGAATGACGATGAGGATTTTGCCGTTTTTCAAGCTACTGATCGATGGCCTAAATATGTTGGAGCTTTTTCTCGAACGTGTTTTTAATTTTGTAGCTTTATCTGGCTGCGTTTCGCACATTTGATATTTGAAACGCTGCTGCTCTTGATGCACCTGTTGTGTCCGTGTCGCATGCTCTTCTCGGTCTTATGTCGAGTTTACATCGCAATGAATATGGCTAGTCTTGCTATGCGGTTCAAAATTAAGACTATTGGCAATAAATTATGTTCAGTGTATTTTGGTATATTCCCTGATTCTGGTGTTTGGTCGATAGCATTCAATTTTCTGTAGGGGCGCCAATTTTAGATAGTTCATGATGGGTTGGTCTTTTTCCGCACATACCCGGTAGTTTTTTGCTTGTGCTGGTCTGTCTAATGTCATTCACGCGCTTCTGGTTCATTGGTTGATTCATCTTGTTGTGCACGTGGGTTTATCAAGCATCAGTCGTTTGACCTTTTTCTGTAGCCCATCAGTCTTCACCGTGGGGTCCCAAATGGGCGACCATGTATATGCGGTTTAACCGACGGCATGGGCGTGACGAGCTTGCTTGCATAAATTTTTTGGCTTAGTTGCTCATAGTTCTGTCTTTTGTACCATTGAAATTTTAGCACTGAATATACTTGTGTATCTTATGCCCATATTTTCGTTGGGTACGAATTAGGCGGATTCAAAATGGATTTCTCCTGTCTTGCTGTGTGCCGTTCTCCTAGGCACATACAGGCTGGAGGAAGAATCGACTTGATCAGTGCTAGGCGTAACCATTATAAGGTTTTAACTAATGGACTGGATCGTTCGGTTAGGTTCCCCGGTTGGAGTCCGCGAGATCCTCTGAGGCGATATGGCCAAATACCGCAGACAGCCCCTCTCGGTAATTTTTTCACCTATTACATCACGCTAGTTTCTTGCATATTCATTTCTTATACAGTGCTCTGTGATAGCAACCATATCCAGACCATATCGGTGCAGGAATCATATCTATTAGAACTGAAGAGTCATAGCCACTGTTTTGGTCTCATTCCTCTGCTTTGTTAATTGGCACTGCTTGTTGTCAATTATTCTCTCCGTAATTTACTCTGGATTTGATTTTCGGTTGTTTTCTAATTGCCATGGCTGGTTTTGAAAACTACAGCAGTTGTCTCTTCGAATTCTCGAACAGAGCGATTGTATACTAAAAAGTGCGTCGTTTCTTTCGTAAGTAATTTGATACTGTTCGTTTCATTTCCTTTCCCCGGTTTACTTTCCCGTGTTGTACCTTCCGGGTACTAAGCCGGGGTTCAGGTTTGGAGTCTTTCCTACCTAGCCTTTTCGGTGGTACTCAAATCAATATCTGGTCTTCACTAAGAGGTAGATGAAAGGATTCACTGGCCCCACTCATCCATTGAAATCATTTCTTTGTTCGCGTTTTGCAGAGATCACTGCCGCCCAAAATCGCCATCAGCTCAGTTAACGAAACGAGCGCTCGTTAATGGATTCTGTGAATGCTTCAGTGATCAGGCCCTCGCTTCCGTTTGCATACCTCTGATCCTTCTTTCCCGTGTTTCTTCCCCGTTGTTTGTTTTTATGAGCCGTTATTTTTGCATAATATATTGTCTAGAGCCTCCGGTTTTTTTCTTTCTACCCTCCTCTGGTTACCTAGATCCCACCACCCGTCGACCCGACCGTAGAGTTGCAAAAAACCGAGCGCGAACGCGAACGTCAGCGTAAGCAACGTCAGCGACAAAAGGAGCGAAAGGCCACCGAGAAAATCAGACTTCAAAACGAAGAGAAGGAGGAAGAAGAAAGGGCGCGCTTTATCGCACTTTCGGATAGGGAAAAGGTAGGCGAATTGCCTTGGTGCTTAGTTTTGCATGGGGGACATTTTGTGATCGATAGCATGAAATCGTGCTTTTTTTAAAATCCAACTTCAATTGGGTTCGCAGCAGATGAGCACTTACTGCACGAATTCCAATACGGCATGACTGATTATTTCCTAGGGACATCAAATTATATCACACCTCTATGCATTAAGCATTGTGACTGCCCCGCTTAGCATCGAACGTATATGAAAACCATACAGCTTTCTTTCGCTTACTCAGCTAAGACTTCGTTACCATATCTACATGATGATTTTTATTTATGGCAGTCTGATACGTACTCACATCCTATCACTTACATGCATGGTAGACGGTGCACTACGAAAATGGTTCAACCACACTGCTTTTTAAATGGTTCTTCCTAAACGGTACTCCGGCGACTGAATCGGTGAGCCGCGAGTTCTTTGATCACCTCCGTTACACTTGGTTTTCGTGGGGTCATCAGTCTGTATCACTTCGGATATCGTCGGTAGCCACCATCTTGTCTGTCGCCCTGCATTTCTCCATCCGTCGGTGTTCGTGATCATTTCTTCGGCTCCCGTTTATTTACTGTCTCAGAGGTTTGCGCAACTCGTCGTATGCGGTATCCAGAGAGACGGACCTGTGGGTATCTAACAGATCAGCTGCCGTCGAAAATACTCATTGTTTATGAGGGCCACATGACTTTGGGTCCTTCATGGCATCTGCCGTTGACTGCAGGGCATCTTTAATCTGCTCGCAATGTTCTCTGGTTTCTTGGATGTTTAATTGTACCGATAGCCGCATAGAAAGCTTCTGTCTGACCTCATCTCGGCAATTATCGTTTAGAATCAAGTACGTAAGATGTGTGGGTTTTGTATTGGGATGACAACAGAATAACTGCAAAGAAAAGCGAGTGTAGACCAAGGCGTGATCAGAGTCGACAGATGACGACCAGCGTGACGGACAAACGTCAACTGATCCATGTCACCAATGGCCAGTGGCAACGTGAACAATCCGAAATTGAGGAGAGGAGAGGGCACCAACTGAGCCGATGCCGCTTTTGATGACAAAAGTTTCTGCTTGCCTAAACAGTCTGTGATCGGAACAAATATGAATAAGACGACTACCGGTCAGCTGAACTCACATTCCGGAGTGATCTGGGCAATTCTGCGTAGAAATCGACTTTGGCTTCATTTAGTTTACTTTCACAAAGACACAACACTTTGACGTGGTGCGACAGCTTGCGTGCCTCCATGATCCAACGAGCTATACAAGATGACTTATCTCAAGCCGAAGATCCAATCATGCCTGGAAGGTCAATGGGTAGGGGCCTAACGAAGTAGTCTCCTGGTCCTGCAAGTCGGGGGTTGATCTGAGTTAGCAGCTGAGTCGGAAAAACGAGTGTGAGAATAATTGATCCAAGTAGATGGGCTTCCACTCAGCCATGCCTGGCTACCTTGCGGTCAGTTTCTTGTCAGAACCAAATGCTTTGGTTGAGAACCCTAATCGTTCTTCTGTTTAGCGGCTGGAATCCCTAGTATCACTCGACAACCATTCTCCTTGACCTATACGTTTTCAAAAACTGCCATACTGCATCGGATAATCAGGACCGCGCTGCCCATTGCATCGAGCGCAAGTGGGGTGGGTAGTGATACGTATGCTGCTGCTCAGAATCTCCTGTTTTACTCAACCTGTCTCTTCTGTCTCCAACCCAATATCTTTGCCCCTCTGCCTTCCCATAGAGTCCCCATTGATAACTCACCTGATACCTCGCAACGGTTTGCTGTCAAGTAGTGTAGTAGGTGGTTTTCAATCGGTTAGCTCACATTTTCTCAAGCCTCGTCAGCCTCTGAATCTGGGTTCCTTCAATGTGTACACATTAATGCAGGTTGGCCAACAGGCGTGTTTGGCTCTGACAGTGGACTCATTTTCGATTGATGTCTACTGCGTGAGTGAAACACGAATGCAGGATTCGAGTAGAGTAATTCAGCTAACTGCGCCAAACGTCTTGTCGAGGTTTTTTCTTCGCACTTCAGGGGATGAAGCAGCTCAAGCTGTGGGTCAACGTGGTGTAGGAATAGTCTTGAGTGAGAAGGCTGAAGCAGCCCTTTTAGCCTGGATCCCTTATAGTAGTCGCGTGTGCGCCGTGAGATTGCAAGGATCGGTCGGCTTCCGGAAGGATGGTTGTGTTAAGCGCAGTTTATTTGTTATCTCAGCATAGGCTCCAACAGACTGCAGCACTGACATGCAAAAAGACGAGTTTTGCGATGACTTGGTCACTCATGTTCGGAAAACTGAGTGCATCGGAGTCCTGTTTAGATGGGTGATGCGCTTTGTTTGCACAGCGAACAGATAATGGAGAATGACTTCTCCAGTTTTGTTCAGACAATCGTTTATTCCTATCTGGTTCGAATTTCCGACACAGTTCTCGTCGCACTGCGTCGTGGCCCTCTCACTCGATAGGTACTTTCAGTCAGATTCACCATATCGCAGTTAGTTACCGTTGGCGCGGTTCTGTCCACAACTGTAGATCATACTGGGCTACGTACGTCGAATCGGACCATGTGTTAGTTTTAATGCGATTTTAGCTTCAGCTCAACGGCCATCGACGCAGGCCACAAATCCGATTGGCTGTCGAACGTCTGTGTGATTCGGCTGTTCTCAACAGCTATGAACAGAAACTGTCCGAGGAACTAGGAACTTTAGTTACGACGTAAGTAAAGATGTCGAAAACCCATGAACTAACTCAGTTCTCCCATAACCGTCCGCTGGTGCGCTGGATATCGCAACACTATTGCAAGAATTTCATCCGATATGCAAGGAGAAACGCTTGAGAATGAAAGCCTAGATCGAAACATCGCGCGGTTCTTTGGACTACAAAAAACTCGCAATCCTGAGACCAATAGTCGCACTATCGAGAACGCCAACATTCAACCTGGCCAAAAGCCTATGGAAGCGGCTGGTGCCGCTCATCACGGGACATGAACATTTAACCAACAATCCCTTGCAATTCTCGGGAAAACTTCAGGGGACAAACATTGAAAAGGGTGAAATCGTGATCTCTTTCAACGCCGTGTCTCTTTTCACGTCAATACCCTTAGATTTGGTAAAGCAGACGCTACAAGAGCTTTTAGAACAAAACCAACAGAACGAACAATTGAAGTCTAGCAGTGTATGCGAATTAGTAGTGTTGTGCTTGCAAATATACTCCAAATTCGAGGGTACGTTTTACAAACAGGTTAAAGGAATCCTAATGGGCTGGCCAATATCTGGCTTCACTGTGTAGGCATTGATGCAAAAACTGGGGAAGACCATCCTGCTTGACGTCAAACCAAAACTGTGGCTGCGCTCTGTTGACGACTCGTTCGTAATCACTAGAACGATTTGTACTAAAACGAACTTTCACTGTCATCGACGGAGTTTTGACGGAAATCAAGTTCACTATGGAGGCAGGACATGACAACAGTCTGCCGTTTCTAAACGTGCTCGTCACGGGGACAAATACAGACACCGAATGCCGCAAGAAACAATTTCAGAGCAACCACCCAAGCTGCCACAACAAAGTACTTTTTAAAAGAGCACAATCCTACTGCACCACTGCAGAGCGAAGGAAACAAGAAGGAAAACATCTTTTTCAAATGCTTCTGCGTAACGGGTACACACGAGCCTTCATCAGAGGCAGCACCAACAAGAAAACAGTACTTAGAGGCAATCGTTCTGCAGACCAAAACACGAACCGTCCCACCGTACATCAAATTTATCTCTGAAATGACAACAACGTTACTCATGCTCCTCGGAAATGAAATGACGCAGAAACCAACAATAACCATGCGAAAGATTCTATCAAAGACCAATGAACTGGCAGCTAACAAATAGACTGGAAACACTGCGTAAAACAATACACGGGGCAAACCCGAAGGAAATTTGGAATACAGACCCATGAGTACCAATTGAAAACAAAAAGGCACGATCCCCTCTCTCATTTCAGCTCATGAAGACCGGGAAGGTGACAAGTTCAACTTCCAAAACGTGAGGATCGTCGCCCAAGGTAGAACAAAACATCCGGGGAAATTTCTTGAAGCTTGGCACTCCTCGGAAAGATCGGTTATCAAACACATCGATCTTGGACCACCTATACTTGTCAATCCGATCAAGCGACCGATCAGCACAAGCCAGCAGAAACGGACGTTGATTCAATTCACAACATATCAACAGTAGTAGGTGAACAGAGCAACTGGACAGCATCTCTACCCTACTACTTCATCCAGAGCAACTAAGGAACATCGAACCACAGTTGTGGTTCTTCTGTGGACTTTTCGACGAAGAGCTTCCATGCGCACTGCTTATATTACAAATTTGATTCTGCTAAGACACTAATTCGGAGTGTACAAGTATAAGGATTTTTGGGCAAGAGAGTACCAGGTATACATACCTGACGAGCAACAATACCCGCGAAACCGGTCGTGTGCTCCCGGGGGAATTTTGCTCACATATCCAGATGCTACTTACTTTCTCTCTCTCACACACCATATATATATATATATATAATTTATACAGATGCCGCTGATTGCCGTGTTCTCTTTTGGTTCTCTTAAGCTTCCAATATTTTCGAGATGTAAAAAAGAGCCTGCTAATACCACGAAGTTAATTAGGGGTTTGCCTTTTTTCTGTCCGTAGGCTGCCATTGGTCCGTTACATATGGGTGACCTTGTTTGTCTAACCCGTTGCATCTGAACATGGTAAATGAAATCCTGATAGGGAATGGAAATTTCGTAAACGCTTTTGGAAGGGTCTTGTGATTTATTATAATTTACATTAATAAGTGGAAACAAGCTAGCATGTCCAACGGAAATAGTCGTAGTGAATTCTACCACGATTACACTTGCATTTATTGGATGAAGGTAATTGTTTATTAAGTGGGGTAGTTTGCACCAACTTTGGTCTGTTAATCATTGTTGGTCACGGACGGCACAACTTTCGTTCACAAAGGATACAGATTTATATCAAATTTCTCTCCGCGTCAAGGTCATTCCAATGTGTTGCAATAATCGATTACGTTGTCGTGACAAAAGGCCGGTGATCGAAAAACGGCCAAATATTTTGCTGCTACAATTTCATGCATAGGGAACGGATTAAGCATGTTTCTCGATTTAAAATTCTGTGTTTAAGCTTTCTGAACGTCTTAAACAAAACAGGACCACAATTTCACCATATGCATCTTATAAAATATGCCAGGAGCATGTTTTTCATAGATGACATCAATCCCATCCGAATGTACCAGCAAATTTGCTTTTATTCTTGTTGAAATTTTACGGCAGTTCTTGTCGTTTATCGTAACGCAGATTATTATGGATATTTTATATACCATTGTCCAAATAGAGTTGGATAATATTTAAGTGCTTTAAGTGTCGCTGGAAATGGAGCGTAGATTAATTGCACAATAAATCAGGGTATATAATTAAGCTTTGTAATAGAAAATGCTGAGCGCCATAATCTGGCGACCCGTTAATTTATGGTAGGAATCGACCTGAAAAAAAGTATATAGTTGGCATTTTTAGAAGGGAATTCTTCGAAAAAGTTGTTCAGTTTTTTTATTCCCATCCAAATTGTTTATACTTACGTGGATTAACTGAGGAATGTCTTGCAAACAGATTAAAAGGGAATGCAGGTAGATAGAAGAAATTTCGTCGTTGTGGTGACTGGGATATTCCCTTGGTTCTTGGGAAGCAGACAGTATAAAGAAACGACAGTGTCTCCGTAAGACTCCATATTTCACTCTGCCAGGTTTTAGTAAACATTATCATGAGTAGAGTAACCTTCTTTCTGTTTGACGTAAATCGAGCGAAAGCACACCTGGGTCAAGGATATACTTCATATAAAATCATACCACGGCATGAGTCTTGACCCTACCCAAAATGTGTTTTAAATCCTGACATGAAAAGTTATGGAGTTACTTAACCCGTGGTCACTGACGTAGGCATTTTAAAGCTTCTTCAATTGTGAGATGAAAGCAGTTTCGTATTGAAGTTGCCGGATGCCACATCAAAATTACCGAAAGCTTGCCGCTGGCCCATCGATTCTCAATGGTTGGTGATTCTAGGTTTGTATCATTAGACGCACCAAAATGTGAATTACTCTCACTTCGTACTTCCTAGTGGGCTGGTAATGCCTCATGGTTGAGATAGACATGTCGGCTAAAATAGTGTATCGACAAAAGTTGCAGCATAATTGGTCTCTAGATAATTCCAAAGCTTAAGGATTACCATCAAATAGATTCATCAGTTCTCGCTGAATAGGAGGAATACAAAATCATACTTGTTTGTGCGGTTACCTACTGAAGTGGGAAATGTTCTCATTGCGCTTGTTGTATGAGTTTCGGCAAGACTTGTATATATGTCCTTCAGGGTTGCTGATTTCATGTTCCATAGTTGTGGCCATCTTGGTCATTGTACTCCTTCAGTACTATAGTCAGCTATTGATACCTAGGTGATTCCAATTTCTGAGAATGGATGAATTGATTCCACTGTCTTCTTAGCAGTAAAATCTTGTAATATACTTTCAAAATTCTAACTGATCATTGTTACATAACACAATATTTCAGTCTTGTTTGCTCGAACTTTTTCTTTGATTTTCATTGCATTTTGATCCATCATGATGGCGATGAATATTTGTCGTTATTTCAGCGTGCCTTGATGGCTGAACGTAGACTGCTTGCCACCCAAGCTACCAGTGGGATCTCATCGCAAGTTTTCAGGTATGTCCACTGGATCTATATCATATTGATGCAACTAGCCGCGTATTTGAATGAATCTCATTCGTCCCACACTCATTGAGTCACAAGACCGTTTTGATAATGCCTCGTCCAAATGTCTATATTAACAAACAAAACTGCGTTCCCCTGGCTTCTCACCTTTCTTCCTGTGACGAAACCATATCAGCTAAAAACAACGGGATGCACAGTAGAATACACTATGCCAAATTTCATATCGAACTATACTATCAGTGCGAACCAGAAAACAAGTATGAGAAATGGCTTAAAATCGAGCGCATTCGCCATCCTCCTTGAGAAACACGATCTACCTTGGTGCACTTTATGAGATCGTTGTTTGTTCTTCAATCAATATTCCCCTCTTTTCGCCTAAGGCGCAGTTCTTATCTCACTGATTAACCACGGAATACTTGTTCTTCTGGCTCGCAAACCGACTGTAATCTTTTGTAACCCAAATGAGTGGTGGCTTTGTTGGCTTTCGAATCCTGTTAAACCAACGTATGTATTTGTTTTATGCGCCTCTTCTGATTATAGTCTAGTACAAATAGCAATGATTTTGCAGTCCTAAGAAGTATTAAAGTACTGATGCTGCTCGAGAATTACGGAGTGCTACTGTGTAACTCAGCCTGAGATTTTGATCACCACCACCTATATATTAACGCGCTCCGTCACCTCTTAGCTCTGAGAATCGGAATGAGCGAATGTAGCAACGCTGCTGACTGCGGCACTCGCTCAGGTCATTTAATGTCCAACCATTCCGTGGAAGGCTACCGCTAATCCATAAGAAGTGACTCAACCCGAATATAATCGGCACAGCTCACGAGTTCAACTTTCGTTTTCATGTCATGGTTTAGACATCTCGACTTCTCGTCCAACCAACTTCATCAGCGTACCACTGTGGCAGACAGCACCGAATAGTGCTGAGTTGAACACACTCTTCATGTCGAGAAAAACAGGTGTCGTAGATCTGCACCAATGGGTAATGGTTTAGGGGGCCCTTAGGATGCAGCGGTCGAACTGAGAAGTGGTTAGCAGTTGGCCGTATACCCTCACGCGACCATAGGTATGCGATTACGATCTTCCGGCGAAAAGCGTTGAATATCGCTGTCCCATTCACTGGGGCGAACGAGCCTTTCAAGTCGTGGAGAACTACGGTTATGGGGCGGTGGTGTGTGTGTGTGTGTGGCGCGTTTCAAGTAACTGCCGGGGAATGGAAATCTGTTCGATCGTACTTCAGCCTGTACGAAATCCGTTCGGCTGTTCGCGGATTACACTCTCGCGAATCGGCATCGTACGCCGCAGCAGTTGGATCATTGAGCTGCAGCGAAAATCGCATTTAAACTTATGCATTATCTGACTCGACATGCGTGCACTAATACGATGTTCAGTTGCGAAAAGAACCGCGCCGACGGTAGCCTATCGCAGTATGATCGATCTGACTCATTGTACCCGTCGAGTTGCATTGCCAAATCGTCGTGCGGCGCGAAATCCCGTCGAAAGTGCTTGCTAGACATGTAACCGACTGTGTGCACAAAACTGGAGAATTCTCTCTCCATTATCTGTTCGCTGAGCAGGCAAGACACTGCGCCCACCTAAACAGGCTTCCGATGCATTCAGTTCTCCAATTTGTGCATTACAATCCCCTGCCACCACTCCAATATGCGAGCCTTTGCTCTTCCGGACAAGGGTGACCAAGTCGTCGTAAAACTCGTCTTTTTGTATGACAGTGCTGCAGTCTGTTGGAGCGTATGCTGAGATAACAAATAGACTGCGCTTAACACAACCATCCTTCCGGTCGCCGACTGATCCCATCGGTGTCAAGGCGTACAAGCCACTGTCAGTTGGGATCCAGACTAAAAGGGCTGCTTCGGCCTTCTCACTTAAGACTATTCCTAAACCGCGTTGACCCACAGCTTGAGCTGTTTCGTCTCCTGAAGTGTGCAGGAAATATCTTGACGATATATTTGGTGCAGTTAATTGAATTACTCTACTCGAATCCTGCATTCGTGTTTCACTCACGCAGCAGACATCAATCGAAAGTGAGTTCATTGTTACAGCCAAACACGTCTGTTAGCCAACCTGTATTAAAGTGCGGAAATTGCAGAAACAGAGATTCATAGGTTCACGAAGCGAATGCTGTGCGAGTGGTACTAGGGAGTCCAGCTCCTATGCAGAATGTCGATTGGGGTTCTCAATGAAAGCCTTTGTTTCCGACAACAACCTGACCGGAAGGCAGCGGGGCATAGCTGAATGGAAGACCGTCGTCTTTGATCAGTTATTCTTCCACTCGTTTTTCCGACTGAGCTGTCAGTTGAGATCGACCGCCAATTGGGAGGCCCAGGAGACTTGTATCTCAGGCCTCTACCCATTTGACCATGCATGCATGATAGGATATTTGGCTTGAAACAAGCCAACCTGTATAGCTCGTTTGAACATGGCAGCAAGGAAGCTTTTACATCCCGTCTAGGTGAAATCTACTTGTGACAGAAGTTGCTTCTTTTCTTTCGATTTTTACAACCGTTGGCCGTATACCAACGTTTTCTAATCGTGATCTGTAATGTCTGCCATAGCATCTGTAGCAATAATTTATATTCTGCAAAGTATTTTCAATGTGTCATTCCGAACCTAATGGTTTTCTTTCTTGTTTGTCAGTCGTTGTTTTGAATGTGCGTGTGACATCAGTGGCAAGGTCCCGTACACCTACATGGAATACAACTTCTGCTCGCCGACCTGTCTCAAAGCACACAGATTAAAATCGCTACATCCTGATTGAATCGATGTATTTGAACGCGATTTTATTTGAGTACCAGCAATGCGTCTTCATTCTTTATTCCGTGATCTTTACCCTGTTGCTGATACTAATCCTGTGAATATTACCAAGATTTTTGTTGTTTTTGTGATTTGCATTAATAGCATCACTGACTTTTTGTACGTAATTGATGTAGTGTTTGCAGTTATGTACGTATGTACACAAACGTACTATACCACGTTCATTATGAATGATGTAGGTGGATCACAAAACTCCTGACACAAAATTTTCCTAGCCAACATTCCAAACGCAACTTGTTTTGATTGGTCCATTAGTTGTCGGCTTAAAACGTTTGATATCAAGGACATCTCTGCTGTCGAGACACTATGAAAGTTAGTCGTCATTTAACATACTAATGCATTTTTCAAAGTGCCGTTCTCGGTAGAAGGGCATGCGTCTAAGTTTATGACCTATTTGCAGTTCCCACTAATGGAGACAAACTTGGGTGGCGCTTTTTCTGCGTTCAGTTTTGTGGCTGACGATGTCCATGAAACTAATTAATCATCCCTGAAAGGTAGCTGCGTAGAAGTAAAAAGTAAATCAGACAAAATATCTTCGTTTATCCATACCCACTACACTGATTTGGTAGATTCGACGAGAAATCTACCGTGGACATTGGTACTTTACAGTTCATGTAGCCTAACCACTAGAGTTAATCAGGTTGCGAAAATTTGTTAGGTGCTTTTGGACAGCTGTTGAATTAGTTTCCGCTCCAAATTAACTGTTATATTACTGCAATTTTAGGATATGGAGCTGGTTATGATCTACTGACCCCATTGTAATCTGTGATGGTATTGAGTCCGCCTTAAGGCTTGACTTTCCGTTATAAGGCCAAAAACCGAAGGGGAGTTTCGGATTGCCGTAATTTCTGTATTCTTTTTATTTCTCGATTTTTTAGCGTAATCGACCATTTCTTCTGTTGACTTTTACTCCGTTTCAGTAAAATAATATACTTTATAATTTCCTTATATGAGGAAGTAGAAAGTTAAAACGGCAGTTTCGAATTCCGACACACTGTCTAATTAATGTGAGTAAACCCACTTTCAGCGTGATGACCGACCGGCCAATTTCTGTTTGCACATTGTGTCATATCTATAGTAGTTAACACGTATGAGCGGTCTGCGATTGATGTAACGGGATCGTCAGTTTCAAGATGTGAACTTATTTTAATTACCTTACAGGCGACAGAGAAACGCTATCATTCTTTGAGGATAGTTGCATCACTCTTGCATCGTAGTCTTAATTTAAGGACAGTACCATCCCCAGCGTGCTTCGTTTGTTTTCGTGTGCTGATGTCCCCTTAGTTTTGTCAGCGTCACTTCGTTTTTCAACGATACAGAACACATCAAATCTATTTGCCATTCCTAGGAGATATTAATGCACCGTAAAACAGATGTAACTCGGCGACTTGTGACATATTCAGTCACTGCTGTCACTTCTTGTGACCGCACGCTAATGCTGTACAAACATTAGCACGTGGTTTATTTAGTCAATCAGTTTTTCAAATATTGCGAGATTGTTCATCGTGCTTGCTGACAGGAAATCATAAAAACAATGTGATGAATGTGCGCTGCCGATATTACCACAATTTCTCAATGATAAGTTGGGCGTTGATAACGCATGATGAACAATTCCGAACGGCATTCAAATATTCGTACGCTATTTCTCTAAACACACTATATGCTTTGTCGTTTCTTCACCCAGTCGATAATATTCACTCCAGAATATTGAGCTCTGGTGCTGTTTCTTTCGTTATTAGGCGATGATACCAATCATACCGCCCACCAGAACTTGTCTCGTTGTGGAAGCTATTCACTACACTGAACCTTCGGGTGCCTGATCATTATAAGCTTGGTACATAATAGTAGTAGGAGATTGAATGTTTTCATGAAATAATTCACCGTGTGATATCTTCGCTCAACTCACCATAAAGAAACCATGGAAGCACTGTACAGCTGTTTCATCCTTGTTAGGAATCATCAGCAGTGCATATCCACTGCGCCCGAAATGGGACGCAAACCCGGGACGAACGATTTTGAGTCGGAAGCCTTAGCCATTACGCTACCGGGCAGGCTCTGAACGGTTTGTTCAACTTTACCACATGATGTTGCACCTATCCGTGGCTGATTTGCACGGTTACTGTCCGCTAGCTCACAGCGATCGACCCCTACTGATAGATGACTTCTCTGCAGGGTCGATTGCTGTGAGCTAGCGGACAGTAACCGTGCAAATCAGCCACGGATAGGTGCAACATCATGTGGTAAAGTTGAACAAACTATTCAGAGCCTGCTCGGTAGCGTAATGGCTAAGGCGTTCGACTCAGAATCGTTCGTCCTTGTTCGGGTTCGCGTCCCAGTTCGGGTGCGGTGGATATGAACTGCTGATGATTCCTAAGAAGCTGGATGAAACAGCCGTAAGGTGCTTCCATGGTTTCTTTATGGTCACTTGAGCCATGACATCACATGGTGAATTTTTTTCATTATAAGCTTTTTTTACCAATGTAGTATAGTCTATTATACTAAGGTAATTTGATAAGAGATACCACCAACGTTCTATGGAAAGGTCCGTTGTATCTGACGTGTTTCTGCCCACTAGTAGTCTGTTATTACTTCTATATATCCTTTTTGTTGAGGGATTTGAAAATTTCAAAACGTTCTCGGTGAGCGTTTTGAATTTCGTTCTATCACCAGGCTGTTCGTCAGAATTAATTGCAGACAAACATAACGTATACCCATTTGACAGTCACATCATAAGAGGCAAACCATGTCAAAAGGTGGTAAGTGTTTTAGTGGTTTATCGGTTTTTTCTCTTTGGTACACTTTTTGAAGAGGAATCGTTAGTCGTCTGTTGAATAGCAAATGATTCGATACACCACACAAGTAATGCTTATCTGTCAGGATTGTCTGTTAAATGGCTGTCGATGAGGCTGGACAAGGAGACAAACCGTGAACCTGCAGAAGCTGAAATTCTTCACTTCTGATGGCCATCAGCTTATTCCATCGACTAGAATCCGTAAGGTCTTTAAGAAGTGAGTCCACTTTCTGTGATAGTAACGTATCTTTTCTCGAACGGCTGGTCACTTCAAAGTTAAATATCTGGGGTTTGCTGATGTGCTGCCTCTTTCCTGCACTTACTGCTATTGGAATGATTTCCTTGTCCAAATCTGTTACATTCACACCACTTACTAGTGATTTTCCCGAACTGAGCTCCAGTTTGTTGAAATACTCCGATAAATCCAGGTCCAGTACACGGCTATGATGTAAGTAGCTATCCGTCTCCGGAAAATTTGCAGGAATCTTTTTAGGCCATAGAATTGAATTCAGATTTTTGTGGGCATGCTTGTCGCAGATCGCAATATTCATTTTCTCTATCTGAGCAACCTTTTGCGAAAGTTCTTCCTGTCTTTCTTTCAATATATCCAATTCTTTTCTGAGCCATTCTTCCTGTTCCGCAACTTCCCACTGATGAGTTTCCAGTTTACGAATCGCTTTGTCTGCCAAATCCTTTCGTATCGTTTCTAATCTCGAAAGAAACTTGTCGACATACTTCGATTTGTTCATAGTGAATGACTGATTTATATTCTCCACGAATGAGTCATATCGATCTTTCATAGAACTAATCTCTTGTCTCAGTGTGCCAATAAATTCATTATTAGAAGGTAGTGTTTTATTCTCAAAATACTTCCAACGCTCTACCTGTTCACGTGTCTCTTGCTCACTGACTCGTGTTCGTTCAATTTCATTTTCAATACTTCGGAGGCCGTTCTGTTTGTCTTCTTTAACTTTCCAGTTTGAATGCATAAATTCAACGACTTCCGTACTGCTTATATCGTTCGATTCTGCTGCTTTAAATTCTCTCCATTTGTCCATTGTTTCGTTCAAATCGTGTTCACTCTGATCACTTAGCTCTCTTAGTTTGGCTTCTTTTCGAGCAATCTCTTCCGTTAATACTGCCTTCTTGAAACCCAGCTCCGTCAAAGTGGATCTAGTCAATCCAATTCTATAATCTAAGAGCATCTCGTTTGACGTAAGCCTCTGAACATCACGTTTGCTTTTCTTTGTGATTTCCTTTCCTGCTTTCTTCTTAGGAGGCATTCTTCCTGTTTGCGTTGAGTGAGTTTCAAAGTATGCGTCTTTCTGCAAGGGCAAAGTGATAATTATGGTTTACATGCAAAGTGATAACTCTAGTTTAGCGGAACAACTGGTAGCACAAATTCTACACTCAATTTCATTCTTCATTTGAAACCTGTTGTTCCGTACTAGTGGCGTACAGATCGCTCCAAACGTCATGCGTTCGCTTGAGTAATTTCTTCGGTTACGGTAGGTGATGAGAATGAGAATACTGGCTGTCACGTATAAACTAGCCAAACCAGTGCACATCACAGAGGCTCATACCTACATAACAATATTTATAATACTTATATATACCGATTGGAATGTAAGTGGTAACGCAACCGAGTTTTAGTCCGTTGGGTTTGTGCTCTTGTTTGGTTGTCACTACATGGGGTAGTTCAATCTAAAATGTAATAATTCCGGACCTAATGCACAGATAAACAATGGGATGTGTTGTGTTTGAATGAAAAAATCGGTCTGTGCAGAGCGTGTGATGAAATGTAACGAACTTCAGTTTCATCAGGTAAATCTTTTATGGAGTCTGGCATCTGAATCCTAAGGTTCCCGGTTCGGAGTATAAGTTTATTGTAATCATACTGCTATGACGATAAATCCCTGGGGTGATACTGAATTAATAGACATTCGATTCCGCTTAGAGAATATGTATAAGTAATCTCGCACTCCTCAGGATAGAAGTTTACGTATGTTGGCACACCACTCCTATCTTTTTGTTGGGTGCTCTTTCCGGTACAGTTTGAAACTATCGATCAACAGGAGTCAATCCGCAAAATTCGAGTTCAGTCACGATTCTCATATAGATGGCAAAAGTATGAACATGAATCAGTGGTTGGAGTACGAGGGACAGGCCCGACATTTTCGTGTACAGGAAAAGGATGCTGGTGCATTTAAGAGCAACCTGCCAGCCAACGCTGGTGCCGCTTCTGGATCCCAAATAAGAATAGGAGTCGGTTAGGTTTTTTCAATAGTAGTAATTCCGAACGAGTGTAACGGCGAACGGAGACCATAATGGGGTCAACATTTTACAGGGAATCAACGAACTGATGGTAACAGAAATATAGCGCGCCCAGTCAAAGGGCATTACTTTCACATTTGCACTGATGTTTTTCACTTTGCTGCAACACAAAGTGCTTTGATCTAACAACTAAAGATAGAGCATCCAGTAACGTTTACTAGTCGGTATGCACTGTTTGTTAAGAAATGGAGTACCTGAGAAGTGCGTGTCGGTCCTCAAAGTGTTTTATCGTGATACCTCAGGTGGCGTTAGGGCTTATGGCCAGTTTTCGCCGCTTTTTGTCTTCTCCAAGAGAGTACGGGGGGGTTGCCCTATATCCCCAATTCTTCTCAACTTTGCCTTAGATGATGTTCTACAAAACGTTCTATCCGGGCTTTTAGACGGTGGAGTTGAAAATCTTTCAATGAACAGACGTTTTGCCTTGGAGTATGGCGATGATATCCCCTTGCTGAGTGGACCGCTTGGCGATTGGGGTCTATAGGTCCTCCGTACATTCAAAATGCAAGGTACTTCTTCGAAGCTTGCAGGAGCCTGTGCCTGCAGTCACTCTTTGTGGTGATCGGCTAGAGGTAGCCAACAGCTTCAAGTATTTCGGGAATCTAATCACACCTGGCGGTGATGGAGAAATACCATTACGAAATGCGAAGGTCAGATCGACTTTCGCAAACTTCCTACACCTGTGACACCACCGTGGCATCCGGCCTTTCTCCAAGGGAAGGGTGTATAATCCTACACTTCGTAGTGTTCTGGTTACGAGTCCTGGTTTATCTGTGTTGAGGATGGCCGACAACTTTCTCTTTTCGACCACCGATATCTCCGAAGCACTGTTCGTGTCTATTGGGAACACCGGCTAATGACGTGGTGCGCCGTCGCGTCGCCTTCAAACAGCTGTCCTCTGACTGAGGTGATCAATTTACATGGCCTTCGGTGACTTGGATACGCACTGCATATGTCTGTCCATCGCCCACCTCTCAGTGTTACTCTTCCACGTGTTGGGAAATTCTGGAAGACGCGAAGCGGTGACCAGGCTATGATTTGGCGTAGAGGTATGAAGAAGTTTCTTTCGATTTTGGTCTCGGTTGTTGCCTCCCGTCTTCCTGATTGGGGTCCATAGATGAAGATTCTTGTTGTTTGGAGTTGGCTTAAAACCGAATTCAGTAATGTAAATGCTACATAGCCCGTTTGTGGAAGTCATCCTTCTTAAGAATAATTCGAAAACAACCAAAAAATTACAAAATGTGTACGGTGAAAGCCCAAAAACAATTGGTTTGTTATTTCCTCTTTATTTGTCCACTATCTGTAAAGTTCCAAATACACGTTGATGTGTTAGCATCGTGCTTGTTTATATGAACGTGGATTTATTCCTCCGGATCGCTTGTTTAGCCGAACGTTGACCGTGCAGCTTTGCTCATGCACGCTTCGCTGGTACGCTCTTGTCGAATATACTCAACCTCCTACCGCTCCCGACTGCCTTTTTGTTGAACGGGTCGAGTGTTTGGATTGTCATTATTGCTGTTTTACAGCGCCAAGTAAAAGTAATACACAAGTGGTCACAGCGTTTAAGGGCAAGCAAACGTAATGCAAAAATCGCGTTAGGCAGTCGGTCTCATATGCCCGACTTGGGCTATTAAATCAACTAAAAGTAAAGTAAATCTCTACTCTTCTACTTTTTCCTATGTTGTTTACCAACAAAAGTTACATATAATGGTTGCATAAACATTGTCTGTCGAAGGTGGGTCATTCTGGAGGAACAACTTAGTCTTCAAATAAGTTATTATTCAATATCGAAATACAGAAGGAGATTGACTAACTCCGTTTCCTATCTTCCATTAGGAGTTTTTGACTGCTTTCTTTAGGTTACGAAAGATACAACATCTGGTTGCCTCTGGCTACGGGAAAAACCAAATATACAACCAGTAGACCCTCTCACACATAAAGTAGGCCCAAACGTTCCCATTATTTTTTTGAATTTCGGTAAATTTTTTCTGGTGTAATTAATATTTTCTCTGATATTCTTCAATTCTGTTTGTAATGGGGCCAACGACAATATTTTCGACGAATAAATTGCCGGTGTGTGGAAGCTCTCGCAGTTCTAACAGTCACTTCTATAAACATTTTAGACATGGCAGTGAAGATATATTGGTTCATTAGTTTAAGCTACTTTAGAGAAGAAAAACATCTTTTAGTCTTTGAGTTTCAAACTTATTAGTCATTTGTGTTTAACTTTTAATCCCTTCAATGAGAGCAGAGGAGGACAAACCCGTGCAAACCTCATCAACTCACCTCAGGGACCGGAACTCAGACGTGGGTCTCCTGCTACCTATCCAGCTAGTAGTGGTTTAGTATTCCTTTCAATTTGTGAACCTCCAGCAGCAAAAGCGCTTCACATTTTGATAGCCCTCCGAAGTACATGGTAAATTCACTGACTCCTGCCTGCATTATACCGGTGGATATCCTCGCGTAGAACTGCTGTCATGAAAAGAAACCTCGGTTTCTGGATAAAGTGCCATCAAAGCCGCGGAAAAAGAGAGTGATGATGTGCGAAAATCACATTTTAGTGAAAAGGATAGCAAAACTCTTTTGTAAGGGAGACGAGATTTTCTGAACTTTCAGGAATATGAACTTTCGAGTAAACCATCAATTGGTTTATGGACTGCAAAGCTAATCTTAAGGAAAGCCCTATTTCATTGGTTTTCGAGAAATTTTAGTTACGACGTAAGTAAAGATGTCGAAAACCCATGAACTAACTCAGTTCTCCCATAACTGTCAACTGGTATGCTAGATATCGATTCAACAAAAAAGATTATATCGCATCAACTAATGCGCTCATCCACATTGCTGCTCGCCAAGGATCTTAGTTTCTCGAGTAGTCTCTGATGTAAATAGTGGAATCAGCCCTTTCACAACGAGACCGCACCTTGATGTGGTGTGACAGCTTGCGTGCCTCCATGACCCAACCAACTATACAGAATGGCTTATCTCAAGTCGAAGATCCAATCATGCCTGGAAGGTCAATGGGTGGAGGCCTGACGAAGTAGTCTCCTGGTACTCCAAGTTGGGAGTTGATATGAGTTAGCGGCTGGGTCGGAAAAATGAGTGGAAGAATAATTGATCCAAATAGATGGGCGCCCACTCAGCCATGCCTGGCTACCTTGCGGTCAGTTTCTTGTCAGAACCAAATGCTTTGGTTGAGAACTCTAATCGTTCTTTTGCTTAGCGGCTGGAATCTCTAGCAGCACCCGTCCATCAATTCCCATGAGTTACACGCCTACGAAGAATTCCATACTGCATCGGTCGTCGCGCAGCCTAATCAGGACCGTCCGAAAGAACAAACGCTCTGACATTGTATTGTTAGCAAGTGATTTTAATGCACAAGTTTAAAAACTGAGTGCATCGGAGTCTTATTTAGGTGGGCGATGCGCCTTGCCTGCTCAGCGAACAGATAATGGAGAATGACTTCTCCAGTTTTGTGCAGACAATCGTTTATTCCTATCTAGTTCGAATTTCCGACACAGTTCGCGTCGCACTGCGACATGGCGCTCTAACTCGACAGGTAGTCTGAGTCAGATTGACCATATAGCAGTTAGTTACCGTTGGCGCGGTTCCGTCCACAACTGTAAATCATACTGGGCTACGTACATCGAATCGGACCATGTGTTAGTTTTAATGCGATTTTTGCTGCAGCTGAATGGCCATCGACGCAGGCCACAAATCCGATTGGCTGTCGAACGTCTGTGTGATTCGGCTGTTCGCAACGGCTATGAACAGAAACTGTTTGAAGAACTAAGAACTTTGACGAGCAACAATGTATACAAGCAGTGGGATCAAGTTTAACAGGCTATGCATTTGGCAGCAGATTTGGCCCGTGGTCCGGAATTTAGCGTTCATCAACGCCACTGAATCTCGCCAAGGTCGCTGAGTCTAATGGAGCAAAAACGCCAGTTCCCTTAGTGCAAGAATGTGAGTAAAATGCGTCGATATTTGCAGCGTCAGTTGACGAAAACTGGTTGGTAAAGGTAGCCGAGGAGATGGAAGTGGCGTCCGCTTCAGCTAACAGTCTGAGCATATACGCGACAGCGGTAGGCCGCGAACTCCGGTTAGTGAAGTCGTGTGCGATAGGAATGGAGAGATGACCCATGGTAGACAACAAAGGCTGGACCGTTGGACAGAAAACTTCAATTATCAGCTTAGCTGGCCACACGCTAGCTCGTTTCGGCCGATGTGTGCTGCTGCGAATCCTTAGAAGGTGTCTTTCAACCCTCCAACCGAAGTGGAAGAACAGTCGAATATTCGGCTTCTGGAGAGGGGAAAAGCAGCCGGTCGCCCAATTCTTTTCAAATCTGATGAGAAGTCTCTGGGGAATCCAATTACCCCCTTGTTTCATGATATTTGGAACGAGGAGCGCAGTCCTTTATCGTGAGGTGGTGAACCACTGTCTGTACTGATCTTCAAGAAGAACACATACATTGACTGTAGCGATCATCATAGAATTTGTTTAATTCCAGTAGTTACTAAGGGGGTG
The DNA here is from genome assembly GCA_008360955.1 of Fasciolopsis buskii. Taxonomy (NCBI): domain Eukaryota; kingdom Metazoa; phylum Platyhelminthes; class Trematoda; order Plagiorchiida; family Fasciolidae; genus Fasciolopsis; species Fasciolopsis buskii. Next base: position 57,560 of record LUCM01001180.1, read on the forward strand.
GCTACGATAATGCTACATAGTTTGACACCGATTCGCGAATGCAACATTCGTGAACAGCAGGCCGGATTTCGGCCAGGTCGGGCTTCCATGGAATAGATATGGACTCATTGGTAGATAATCGAAAAGCGCCACATGCACCGCCGCTCTACGATCGTAGTCTTTCTCGACTTGGATGGTGCTTTCGACTCCGTGGATCGGACAGCACTATTCAGTGCTCTCCACCAGAAGGATACGCCAACTAAGTTTGTTAACCTGTTGCGAGCATTGTACTCGCATACCTATGGTCGCGTGAGGGTATACGGCGAACTCTCAAGTTCATTCGAAACGACTAGTGCCATTCGACAAGGGTGTCCGATCTCTCCATTCCTGTTCAACTTCGTCATGGACGAGGTGATGAAAGACGTATTAGGAGGTCTCCGGGATGTAGGAGTCGAACTGGGAAATGTGTGGAAGCCGTGTGACTTACATTATGCAGATGACGTTGTGTGCCTGTTCGAGTCTGCAGACAATGCACAACGGGCACTAGATAGACTCTCGAGATCGGTCGTTCGGTTCGGCAATATGCTTTGCACCTTCAAAGCGCAAAGTACTGTTGCAGAATTGGACGACAGTAGTGTCAAACTTGGTGCTGAGCAGAGAGGAACTCACGGCTGTAGATTGTCTTACCAACTTTCGTAGCTGTGTCGAACGATGGTAGCTCGACAGTGGAGGTAAACACGCGTATGTCGAAGGCTCGAGCAACTTACGCCGGACTGAAGTACTTGTGGCGTCGACCTGATATTTGACTGAAGTTGGAAGGTCGTGTTTACTGTGCCTGAGTGCGCTTAGTTCTGTTGTACGGTTGCGAGACATGGAGTATGCGTGTGGGCGATGTTCGTCGGTTAGAAGTTTTCGACCATCCATGTCAACGTAGTATGGCTAGGATTGGATGGAGTGACCGGGTGAGTAATGTAGAGGTCAGAAATCTAGTACTACGTGCCGGCTCTCAGAACGCCTTGTTCGTCGCATGAAACTTAGCAGACTACGCTGGTTGGGTATGTCGAACACTCGTCTGCCATACCGTGCCCTATTTTGGGTTCCTCCCAAGGTATGGAAGAAGTCAATGTGGAAGTCAGCAGATGACGTAGCAACGCGGGATGAGAAAATGTAAAGCGAACTTAGGTAGAGTAGGTGTCTCACGTCTTCGTGGTAAGAATTCGGAAGACCCGTCAACTAGGTGACTGCAGACACTGAGGGATATGGCAATGGACCGTGAAAAGTGGCGGTCGTGTTGTCATTTTCTATCGAATCAGAATGTTTGAAATCAGGTGTGTTTGTACAGTCAGACTGTGTTCCGTTTGTTGGCTGTAACAGCATTTTATCTTTTTTGCCTGTGTTGGTCCACTCCCTGTTGCCCTTGGATATTCACTCTTTTTATAGACGTATTTAACATTCGGGACAAGGCAGTGGTTAGTGAGTCTTACCTCGCTGTTTAAAGCTGGACGATTATGATGATGGTGCTGTGGGTGTTCAGCAAGTGGCAGTATGACCCATATCTGTGTTCCCATCCTCCACATGCTGCGTGCTTACGGTGTCGTTTACTCTTCAGCTATGCCTCGACGACAGCGTTCGTATCTACGCTGTCTTTTACCTTTCGCAGGCTTGACCACTTAAACCTAAAAATTAACGTACATGAGGGCACCACTTTATGTCCCTTCCCACATCTGACCATAATATGTATGCCTAGATGTTTTGTTTGGTACTTGCATATGAAACTGGAGAGACCTGGGCCCAGTGTCGCGGCTTAGTCTGATCTTTTGCTGTTGCACTTTCTTTACACACTTGGTTGATTAGTGTTAGCATCTAGCAGTGATGTGGCTGCAGCTCTGATCTACCCCTACTCCAACATCCGCTTTGGAGTTTCTATCTGAATCCCAGAAATCTTCGGCTGAGACTCATTGAGCTCCGCAGCACTGTGGCCGGACGGTCTGCTTCGTTAATCGTTTTTTTCAGCTTATTCATTTTCCCCCTAATCTACTAGCACTCTTACCGGAACCAAAGGCTTGCGACGACCTCTGGCATTCGCAAACCCCACCAACGTGGGTATGGGTATTTTCTGTCTATTCCGCACTATTTCCGAATTCGCCCAGGCGCAAGAAAAAATCTCACACTTAGAAGGGTTACCACATGCTATTTTATGCCTCCTCTTTTGTTTTAAAGCTTTCATAAAGGGCTTCGGAATAACGCGAGTCAATACATTCCGGTTTTTAGCGGTAGGGGTGCTACCAGTTACCGCTACCCAGCTAACAAAATAGCCTAAGAGTTACCGCCAATGGACACGGAAATGTTGTTTTTGTGTATCCTACTCCCGGCGTTCACCCTATTTGATATCTTATTTGGTGTATGATGAGCGGCTGACGGACACTGCCTGATTCTGGGCACCTTCAACTGCCCATGTGTTAACTAGGTCAATCAACAGCATCATCCGGGAGCTAATGCTTTTCTCAGAGAACTGGCTTCGAATCTCCAAGATCTGTCGTTGTTCCAGCATGTGTCTCGACCGTAAAGTACTCAGCACAATCAAAACTCAATCCTGGACTTTGTTATTTTTCCAAGGAGCTCGTATGTCAGGTATACGGTATGGCCTGTATGACGTTTATTTGGCCTGGGAGAGGATTCGCGATGGGATATTGTAAGTGCGCCAGACATTCGTCCTTGTGTCACGTCAGCACACACGCCCTAGGTTTTCCTTGATCCGCTTCGAAGCACCGCACGTCATTTCGATGCAGAAATCGTGCGTGGCAACACCGATATTCTGTGCATTCCTGCTGTGAGAAGTAACGATGCCTTCGGAACCTTTGTGCTGCACTCAAGCGGGAAAACGGAGCATTTTTAAGAAATCCTTTATTAGCGATTAAAGTGGCACGTGCCTCTCACGTACGTCCTCGCGTGTGATATGGTGAACCAGCCTCCGTTCCCTGCACCGGTGGGGAAGTGATGAATCTGGGAAGATTCCAGCGGACAGCTACATGTATGGTTTTTGGATGCAGTGCTGAGCGTCATTTTCACCGGTACGCCGAAGGACCCGGGGGGATCTGATCTAAACTAGGCGTACCATCCGGGGTGATTTGGGTCTCGACTTGCAGGTCAAAGTTCCGCTTCGGGACCACAGCCGCACGCGAAGACACTCCTACATTAGTGAACCAGCAGTCAGTGGGTCTACCATTTGTGTATCGCTTTAATTTTTTACTAACAGTTTCATTGCACTCAGCTTTTCTCTCTTGTTTTGCGATTGGTCCATATTTTCCCTATTTTCTGTACCAACTGCCTTTTTAAGGCCATCAGTTATGTTGCTCTTATTCCCGGCTTGATTTCATTTCTCTAGATTAAACGTTTCTCTCTCTTTAGTTGGCCATCTTGGCCCATTTTTCGTTGCAACCTTGACATTCTAATGCTCCGATGGATGTGCAATAAGTGCTTTTTTTCTTTCCGAGGAAGATTCTGCATTTCCACTCGAAGTTTCAGTGTACTCTGTCCTCTGTTTGTTGGCCTTCTGCCACTTACACCCCCTTGAAAGTGGCTAGTGTAAGAATACACCAATATCATCAGTTTAACCAATCGAAGTATCGGGTTTCTGGAAGACACTTGTTATTTATTTAAAAGTATCCTCACCATGTTGTGCATGCTATTAGACACGGTAGGAATCATATACAATGCTTCCCATAGTCTTCCCCCTAGGACATAGCAGTTTATCAGCTCTCTTGCATAATTAGTTTTTTTGCTGTGCAGCCTTACATTAGAAATACCTGTGTTACACCACAAATCCCTTCCCCACCCATATTTGTATCTGACTAATTCAATCCTTCCTATAGTGAAATTTTTATCAGGATATATAGTGATGTAATGGCAGGAGTACGAATCACTGAAAACGAGCTTGTTCGCCAAATTGTGTTTTCTCTATGTGCCCAGTGGGAATTTTCAAGGGATTCCCACTTATGTCGATAAATGAAACAATGCAGCCAGATACCAGTCCCCCATCAAAAATGGAGATTACCAGAGATTGTTTTCCTTGAAAGGCATAAGGCCGCCAGACCAGATGGGTTATCACCGCCCTTTTTCAAAGATGATGGCTAAGTTTTAACAATGGAGTTAGTGAGCATTCTAGGATCAATTAGGAAAGAGAAAATAACTAAGCTGACTGCGTCATTTTACAAGAAATACTGCAGATCTCGTTTTGAAAATCTTATAGGGGTTATTATAGTAAGCGCTGAATCAAAGTCGCTCGCGGACACTATTCTTTGCCGTTCATTTAGTGCTCTCGAGAATCAAGCCGATCTAAGTGGGACTAAATTGATCAGCTGTTTACTTGGATCATAGACATACCTTTCGCGGGCCCACGGCCTCTTTTTTCCTGATATGAAAATAACATACGACTCCGTCGACCATGTAAGCCCTCTGGCATTGCTTTTCACTGGAGGGTGTGCAAGGTAGATTCGTTTCTTTTTCTTTATTTTTGTATGCAAAGATCGAAACTGAGTCCGCTGTTTTGGCGATCTTTCGCCGGAGTTCACCACGAGAATCAGTACTCGTCAGAGTTATCTCCTCTTTCCTCTCCTCAAATTTATAATCGGAATGCTCGCGGGAGTTCCCCTATTCCTGACCAGACAATAAACTGACTGATTCGGAAAACTCAGATGGTGTTGTACTTATGAACGAAACCCAAATAATTTGTACGATTTTTCTCGACCATCCGGACGATGGCTTACTTATTTGGGATGCATTTCGCACCTCTAAATTGTAAAATGCCACTTCAGGACTGGCCAGTCATCCAGATGAGCCTCAAACCTAACCCTGTTCCTGCAGGACGTGATTTAAAAGAAGCTTCGTTAGCTGCAGCCAGGAGCTCAGCCCTTGATTTAGGTGAGTCTCGAAAGTCTGTAAAAAGAAACAGGAACCTCAAGATTTCAAACGTGCAACTGATCAATACAAGTGGTGCGTAAACAGCCACAGGCTAATGAAACCTGCGATGATTCTCAGTAACCCAAGAAGTGGAAAATACATGCAACGAAAGAACGCAGTGTCACGCCCCACCTTTGTGCTTATTGGTTACAAAAGGGCCAAAACAGTGTTCGACTATTAGATGCGATCTGTTTTTTGTTTCCTTTTCTCAGTTACCGATGCTGGGAGACCTCAGTCCCACTCGTACAAAATTCAGTACTAAATGCACTTTTAACACGGTTCGGGATAACTTTCGGTAAGAAATGAACCAGGAGGCACTCAACTAACGAGGTACGTCTTTCAGACACTCAGTGGTCTCTCGGATGTCCCCTTGTGCTAGCAGGGCTATAAAGTACATATTCTTCCATCCATTCTCCTTGTTAATGGAGAGTGTATTATCCAATGTAATTCCCCTCACTACCCAAACAGCACAAGCATACCCATTAGAATCATAATTCTCAGGTGCACACGAGTGTCAAATCTGACCCTGAGCGACGGCCTCAAAAGAAAGCGGTAATCCTCAGTGGCTCCAAATGCTTCTGAATACGGCGCTTGCGATATATCTTAGGCGCAATTTTAGGGGCGATGCATTGCTTGCAAAGCATCAAATGGTGCCACCACACTGCTTAGTTCAGTTCAGCGTCCACAGGACGACAATTTGGCTTCTAGTCACTCGATAATCCAGAGTAATGTCCGTCGCTTGCAACATTGCGTATTTTTTTAGTTTCTGAAGGGCAAAGTATCAGGTGCAGTATCGGATCCAACAGATCCATTTTGCGTTCATAGCTGAGAATTACTGTTTCATCTCTGGGTATGCCGCCGTCCAGTAGGCATCCAGAGCTTCTTTAAATCCATCCACATTATTACTATTAAAAGCATGTTCTGTCAGTTGGTTCCTTAGGTAAATCACTATTGGCGAAGAACCTAGACCTCATTTGAATCCTTGCAGTTGCGTAGCAGTCTTAAGCTATCCCCTCTGTTTCGCCTGTCTTGTTTAAGAGTAAATATTTCCTCACGTTTTATGCTTGAAAAACTTTTTACTATTTTCAACGTCTCAATTAGATCAACGGGCGTGTGTCGACGTCTAAGAAAGAAAATGTCAAGATCGTCATAGTTCGTGTGCCTTCGGCCAGCCATCATCTTGGTACCCACCCTTTCTAGACAACTTATAATCTTTTGTAAGTACGACACTCAAAATTGAATACCATACTCTAAGTGGCGTCTTACGATGGTCGCTTACAGAGGCCCAAACGTTTCGGATTCCGTGTGAGATATCGTTGACCCGCGCCTGAAAAGCCCCCGTTTGGCCTTATTCGCTGCGTCTATACAATATCTGGAGGGTTTGAAATTGCTCGTAATAGTTACACGCAGGTCTACGGCTTGGTGAACCTGCATGCTATCACCCGTTTAATTTCCTCTATGCTGTCCTTCAGAGATCAGCTTTGAAATTTTTCCAGGTTCGATAGAATGTGTGACTAGGCCTTGACCGCCTCGATATTCTCCTCTTGGTTTACACCTACTAATTTCACATCATCAACAAAAACACAACAGGGTTTGCACATATTTTCTGCTAAGTCCTTTTCGAATACGAGAAAGAAGGTAGGTCTTAGTGCCGATTCCTAAGGAACACCACTAGGCATGTCGGCGGGGGCCGTCGTGTACCCTGCAACCCTAACAGTGAACGTCCTCCTGAGAAAGTTATCTACTCAAGTGTCAGCCCTATGCTTTATTCCTAGTTCCTTTATTTCGTGATCTAAATTATTTTGGTTGACTGAGTCGGGTGCCTTGCTCAAGTTCATGTACCAGACTTCGACTCGGTGGCCCTCATCTGGGCGTTTCGTTAGCTCATCCAGGAAAACCAAGAGATTCGTAAGGCAAGAATTTCCGTGCTACGAACCCGTATTGTGTTGTTGAAACAGCACTGTGATTCCCTAGGTGCTCGTATATCCTTCTTTACATGGTCATTTCCGGGAACTTACGCAAGACGCAAGTTAGGTTCTCCGGTCTACGTCTAGGTGCGCCTTTGTATATTCCCACTTCTATGACAGTTTTCCATTATTCAGGTACTTTCCCCTCGCTGAGTGATGCATTTTAGAGCTGCGTGACAAAGACTGCGGATAGTTCCGCCAATGACCGGTCACCAGCTACATCCCGTCCGGGCCGGCATCTCTAAACTTATTTAGCGTGCTTAACTCTGTTATAACCTGCTTCTCCTTTGGAATGAGCTCAGGAGCGTTCAAGGCTTGAGACGCTTTCGTGATTCTCGGGTTGACACGGGTTTCACCCGGCAAGCGGAAAACACTCTTAAACGTTTCCAATAAGATATTTGCCTTTTCCGATTCGGTCAACGCCAGACTTAGTCCGATCATTCTGGGCTGGCGACAGTCTCTGATGTTTTCCTAGACTGTGCACGCGCGTAGTAAGCTTTGGGATCTGTTCTGATATTTTTCACTAATTTACGCCCAAACAAGTACTTAAGTGCCTTTTTTAGTTGGAGGGCTTGCTCTTTATTGCTACCACATTTCTGCCCCTTAAGTGCTGTGCATTGATCAGTAATGGTAATCCCCTCAGCCATACTCACAAAATTACAGGAAATATTTATGAGTATAAACGAGCCCGACGAAAACCCGCTAGTTGAAGCAACTCACAAATGGCGACGGTTGGAAATGCTTTGAAGCGTATGCGTTAGAAACCAACACAATAAGGGATATTGGGCCATCCGGGTTTTTTCAGAGAAAACTTTATTAATGAGTGTAATTTTGGCAGGCTTGAAAAGTACCGCCAAGGATTGCCACGGACGTCGGTGAAGAAAGCCCTGGATGTGGGCAGGTATATCCATTTTGGACTGGAAGAGTATATACAGCAAACAGTAGAAGCACGTGATGACACCCAGTGGTGACATTAAAACTCAGCTAAACATGGACGGTATGAGCTTGTTCCGCGGCTCATCGCAATAAGTGTGGCCCATTCTAGCTCACATGCTTAAACTATTTTCGCAGTTATTCATTGTGGGACTTCAGTGTGGATTGAACAAGCCATCCAGCGTAGGAGACTATCTGGCTGACGCCATCAGTGAATTAAGAATACTTCTTACTCGCGGCATTTTCCTTCTGCGGGCAATGAAACTATGCAAAGTTACCCTGTGCAGTGTCATTGCAGACGCTGCAGCGAAAGCCACGATTAAACAGGCCTTATAGCAGGTACTATAGTTGTCCGCGATGTACCATCAGAGTTTTTAGCATAAGTGGGCGTCTCGTTTTCCCAATGAACGTCAGTTGCCCAGGAACGGATACTAACTTCAAGTTCAGATGTCAAGAAGAACAGAAAATCCCGGTTATAGAAACTACCCTCGGATATGATCGAAGCTTTCCTCACCACGTACATGCATATGACATGTCCCGATATTACGAAAAGAATACTGATGATCTGGCGAAAGGCCAGTAGACCAAGAAAGACCACGTTTTTTGTGGTTTCGCTGTTGCAAGCAAGCGAACACACCTCGGAAATTCGGAAGCACTTCGACCGCGACTTTTCACGGGTTTCTGGGAAGCTGACTATTGGAAGACCTCCGAGTACAGAATATTCCTGCTGTATGTACGACTCTTGGTTCTGAAGAATATTTTTCCAGAAGAAACAAATGAACTTTCTACAGCTGTCAGTATTCGCTTACATATATTATACAGCTTGAAGTGGAGCATGCGTTATTTAGATTATATCGAACAACAGTGCCAGTTGTTCGTACAAAGATTCACTGGACTGTACGGGGAAAACCAAGCGGTTTTCAATATTCACTCGTGTATGCATCTTTGTCAAGATGTGCCTTTACACGGGTCCTGGGCAGATTCTTGTCTCATCTGGGAATTTTCAAGTACCAATGGTTTCCGGAACAGTGGAAAAATTCCATGTGGAGGAAATATAGTTTAAAGGGCTGTTTCTGCCTTGCCGAATTACATGTTATTTATCCCGATTGTTCACATCAGAAGACCATGACAAGTTAGTTTTTGTTAAAAAATTTTAACTCTCCTTGAGATGCACTCTGTCAGTGAATTTTTAAGTGACAGTCGGGGGCTGTCGTCAACCGCCCGTGGAGTTCTACGAGCAACGGAAGTCACGCCGCGCACTGAACGTTTGATCAGAGACCGCCTCCCCCATTGGCACGCTCAAACATTCATAAGATTTGAATAAACAATACACTTGGCACGAGTATATAATTATCAAATCGAAAGACTACTTTCGGCAGTTAATTACCGGCTCAGTATTTACACCGGCTGCTGGAAGACTTTCCCGAGTTACCTTCTCCCGTTGCAGCTACCGTCATAGAGCTAGGGAGAAAACGTAAGCGCTAGGCATTTGCCTATCCCTCACTTTGTTCTGGAAGACCGACAGTTATTTCTGAATGCGAGTCGGACGAGAAGACGCCGGAAAACTCGTAAAACAAACAACCATGCCGGAATTGGAAAACATGCCACCTTATATCCATCACTCTCCATTGAAGATTTTGGATGGAAAAATAACAACTTACTTAATCCCATTTTTACTGGCAACTTTCCATCACTATTTGGTCTTATTTTCACCATAAGTAGACCATTGCTCCCACTCCATTTTGGAGCCCATCGGGTCAAAAATGTCCGTAAGTGCTTCCTACTTACTATAGCTCCGTACTTTTTTTCAGAAAACTGCTCACATCTACACTGCGCCAAGCACCAGCAAAGCAGCATCGAAGTCATCCACCAAAATGGCAGGTGAAGGCTGGGGAGAGATGCTTTGTGGTGATTGTTTTCCCCCAGTTTCCACATATAACAACTCAATACAGCTGTCGCTGATGGACAAACTGTAATAAATGAAGATAGAACTGTCCTTCCGACAGCTAATCACAGATTCCAGACCACAGTCAAAGGAGTGTGGTCTGCCGGTGGACACGTCGTCCCAGTTCGTTAATGTCAACAAAAAGCTGCGAAACTCCATACATTACGACCGTGTAGTCAGCAGCACTTAAAAATGTTATTTTAAAGTGAAATTCCTGATGGACGTACGGACATCGACATGTGGTTATGCAACTAGGGATGTCCTGCGTCCGTTGGTGACAACATCCGTTCTTGGTCTGCTGAATGTGAAAGGTGCCCATAAAAAGCGGATTTGTCTGGCTTTAAAGTTTGCGCTTTCGTAACCAATAATTTCAACTTCGTGTTGCATCCAACATGTGGATGTTGCATACTCTGAAAGCTACCCGAGAGCCAGCGTACAAACAGTGCGAGAATAATCGAGGCGGTGCATCCAACGATGCTCAAGACGACTTCAGGAACTCAAGGAGCATTGGTGTTTAATGTTCCATGACAGGTCAGTCACTCGATAACTGCTTTCAACGCAATCGTTATTAGGAAACTATATATATATATATATATATATATATATATATATATATATATATATATAATAACATCAATAAATAAATATACTGAGGTTAACGTGCGTGTATATATATATATATACCGCGCAACTCCGCTTCTACAATCACATGTAACCGTTGTCACTCTATAACCTTATATTCGCAACACAAAAATCCTGCGTCCATACAGTAAATTCAAAATGCCACTACCCATTTTTTGTTTCCAGATTGACAAAATTTGCAGGAAAATCTTTCAACAACGACCAACTAACGGAAATGGCTGGAATCGAAGAGATCCTTGTTCACTGCACATTTCAATTCCTAAATTAGTTAGTGGAATAGGTACATATACCACGAATTTTCGCTTGTTCCTGGCGGTCTCAGGACTGCAGTTGTGCTCGTGGTGCACTGCGATAGAAAAATATGCATGCCGGGCCGTTACAGCGTGTTATGTGGCGGAATTTAAATTTGTCTAAAGACGTCTATGTACGCGAACAGATTTATTATGTATTACGAACGAGAAATCCAAAACTGGCGGTATCCGTGACTACTGACAGCAATTTCAGGCGAATTCGAAAAACAACCTAGTGCGGTCTAATTCCTGTTTCAAAGGTGTAAATTTCTAGCCCTTTTGGGGATTATGTGCAATCATTTTAGGGTATGGTCTTGGGCTTCCATGGAGTTTTAAGGACGCTTTGCAAGGTGGCTGACTGTAACTTCATCTCCTTCAATCTTTGAAGGAGATATTCATCGCCACGTGTCCCCCCAACCATGCTCCTCAACCCTACAGCCCGCACACTATCTTTTGCGAACACAAATGACCAGACATCGTCTAACCTCCCTCTGAATTCACACAGTGATCTCACCTCGAGTGCTTCCTTTGGTAGCTTTTTCCAGCCATTTACTACCCGTGTAGCGAAGTGCGTTTCTCAAGCATGTAGTTACAAGTCTCCCGCAATCTTTTTCCTTTTTCGTTTTGGTGTTTCATTGTACCCTGTGCGAAAAGGAGCGCCACGGTGACCCAGAATCGGAAGGTGCATCTGTGCCTCCGGATCACTTGTTTAACAGAACGTTGACTACCCTTCGTGGTTGCCATCTGGGCGTTGCTCGCGTTAGTTCCGCTTACACGCTCTTGTCAACTATACTTGAATTCCTGCTTTCTCCGTCGGTCGTTCGCTTGTTCCAGTCGAGTATCTGGGTTGTCAGCATTGTGATCATACAGCGTCGAGAAACAATGCAGTTTGAGCTATGATTCGACAACACACTGACGGCTCCTGGAAATCCTTAGCCGGTGCAGCTGGCAGAGTCCAGATAAAGCACGGTCGGCGCAGAATTGCTCACTGTTCGGAACTTCATACATGCAGTAGTATATTCGCAAAACACTGCGTACCCATTGCATTTAACTTCCGACCGGTACTCGCCAAGCGAACTTCGCTATCTAGGGTTTGTTTCACAGTTCACAGAGGACATGCGAAATGTCTCCGCTGCTGATGCACGTTCCCGTATAAACCAGATTCGTTTCTCTGCGACACCAAGCATCAACCTACACTAGATGGTAAAGCCATCGGTATTCGTCCTTGGCGTCTACCAGCTACGACAGAATAGCCCCTTACATTTAACAGCTACACCTATCAAATCGTCACAGATGCAACTCTTCGCGACTTATCGCAAGGTTGCTCGAGGCCGATTGCGCCAGCAGCTCGCGTTATCCCACACTACTTGCGTTACACAACCTTTCCCACCCGCGCGTGGCCATCTCCATGATGCTGGCGACCGGCTGTTCCGTGCAGTTCAACGTTAAGCTCCTCGTGCGTCAGTGATATCGCGCCTGTCTCCATAAACAACAAAGTTCCTTAGAATACCAAAGTTCCACGGGCTAAGTTATCCAAGTCTGAAACACTTCTCCACCGCGCGAATGTTGATTTCTTGGGGCTAGGTCTACATACTTATCGGTGAAGACCGCTTTACTTGTCGGCCACAGGCCATACCAATCGCTTGTTCTGCGTCAGAAGATGACGCGAAGGTCTTCCTGTCCGGCTAGATAAGCATATTTGGTTGCCCCAGTGTAGTGCCCCACCGACAATAGCTCCCATTTCGCCAGGGCCTTCTCAGATTTGCTTTAAATCCTGGGCTGTGAACAAATTAGAACACTGCTTATCGCCCACAAACCAATGATTTGGTAGGAAGATTTCATGAGCTACTGAACGGCGCTTTGCCAGCCGAGGCCAACCCGCTTTGGAGCGAAACACTACCATTGGTCCTTTTAAATAATTAAAGCAAACCACACCAGACGAGCTTGTTTTCGGTTGTACACTTTGCTTCGGAGAGCTGGCGGCTCCATCGAGGGCCGTACACTGCTATTATGGTGAATATGCGAAACGTCTTGCACAGCGCATGCAAACGCTTCATGCTAACCCACCAAGGGATTAACGGTCATTGGAAAGCGTTCTATTTGCTTTTAATACATCAAACCCCGTTTTCATCTGCGATGGGGGTATTTAAACACATTGCCGGCCCGTTTTGGGTGATAAGATACCGCCCTGAATTGTTCGCTTTGGACGTTGCCGGCTGATGTGACGCGGTTTTTGTTGCTGGCATCAAATCTGCCACCACGAAATGTGGATTGACCGACAGAGTTCTCTCATCCCAGGCTGGCGCGGCCACCACCATCACTCCCCGTGGAGAGTTCAGAGAAGAGAGACAAAATACCGCCCATCGTATAGGATGTACTGAGTGTTTGAAGCAGCCGTTGCGGCCGCAAGGTAAAACAACAATTTCGCTTGTCTGACCTCGTTACTATTTTCACATCAAACTGTTAACGGCGTTCCATTTATAAGTGCATAAGAGTAACTAACAGGTAAACACAAGTCTGTGGTGATATCGTTTGCGCTGATGGCCATGTCGCCTCTATGTTTTAACGACAAAACAGCACCTAAGGCTTCTTGGCTATCCGCCACTGAGTCGAAATTTCGCCGGTGCTCGCGAGATTTTTCCCAATAAAGTTTGCTTTACCGTCTCTTAGAAGGACTAATTGGATCGCGGCGCCTGCACTGACTCCGGTGGAACAGCCATCATTTAAGCCGTCGACGTCATTTACGAACCCGCAGCCAAAGGGCGCTCGAGTTTAGACACTCGTGTTCAACCACGTCTGGTGCATTTTCCTGACGAGTGCGAGAATCGTGGATGTGGGACGCGGTCAGATCCACGGCCTTGACAGAGGCACATCGAACGGGCGTCTCGGCTGCAGCGGCGCGCTGGTGCAGCCAGGCTAGTGGAACGCACCATTTGCGTTCATTTAAAAGTGTTTTCAGGTAGGGCATCCAGACGGTTTAAGATGATCTTGAGAGTCTTCCTGTGCCCATGCATTTTTAGACCGTTTGTTGTTGTCAAATGCGTGTCTTATCCAATTTGCCCGAATTTACGCCTAGTTCCCACAACTTTCATCCAAATACCTTATTACCATTGCTTGTCATCTCCTAAACTCAACGGTTCCGCCCATTATGTGATGCTCTTGACGTTTGGGAACTTCGGTTATATCTTGATATCCGCCGTTGAACTGATTCCATCTTTTGCGCCAGCAGTGCGTACATTTAGTTTACTTAGTCACAATATGACTCGTAGTCTGCTGCTCGCAAACGGTCCTACGGAACTGTTTGGTTTTTAAAATTAATTTTTAATTTTCGCTTTTCATTCGTCCTGGTCTAATCTTTTAGTGTGCCTTGTTCATGGGATTGGAGAAATCCGTGCTGTTTAGAGATAAAGAGGCTGGAGGCTGAGAGGTAGTGGACGATGGATCTTTAAACCACCATTTGCATATTCCTGGAGGTATCAGGCATATAGCTAATCGGACGATAATTAGAAAAATCATACAATGACGCGAACTAATGGCTGGTGGTTATCACAGATTGCTTCCAGTTTACGGGAACCACACCAAAATTAATTGAAAGTGTGAAGAGGCTGAACAGTAGCAAGGGTAATTCAAGGCAACAAATAAGAACAGCCGTTGTCTCTTTCTTTTAGCCGGTTTTTCTCAGATTAGTTTTTAACACCACGCCACAGGTAAACCCTGTAAAACAATACCGAAAGAACAGGAGAGCCAAGATCTGTACCTAAATCGCAAATAGGCAACTGCTTGGTAAAGCTAGTTAATGTATTTTATGGAATAAATGAGAGATTCGAAGACTTCGAGAAAGATTGATCAATGCTGTTACCCAGCTGAACCCAGCGAAGGCAGCAGTCCCCAACCCTGCTCCACTCTCCCATTTCATCGATCTATTGGTAAATCCCCCTTTAAACGACCTTGCTGGGGCCAGTCGATTCATTGATTCATTTTCGCCTGAATCACTAAGGCCTATCCAAAACACCATAAATGCCATAATATTTAAAGTCCCAGACCGCCAACCACTAGGGTTGGTCAAACAAACTATACTGAATGCGTGTAACATGGCTCAATACCCTAATCAATGTGAGATTACGAAAAAAGATTCAATTGAAATCCTGTCCGCTCCTAATACAACTCCAGGACAAGAAAGTTTCCCGTGAGTTCATCCGCGAGAAAGATACCACTGCCGTTAATACCCTGTACAAAACACTCAGGATTACGGAGGGCAAGACCCACTGGCATTTCCCGCCTACCGGCATCTTCCTTGCTCCCAACCAAGCCCCCTTCCTCACATCACTATTCCGTTTATGTCAACCCCTTTTTCTCCTCGACCTACCCCCTCTTGCCCCACCTCCCTTGCAAACATCCCACTTTACCCACACTGTGTACTCCAAAGTGGGTTGGAAAACATGACCATTAGGTAAACGTCCCCTGAGGCTGAATGTAGCGACCATGGATTACATTACCATGCCGCAAAACTAAACCATCAACCCGACGGATCACCTAGCTTCCCCTCAGATCGCTAATTTCTGGAAATGACGCTTCCCCACTCAAAGTATACGACACTCTCCATCTTAAGATGAGCCACAAATTAGAAGCAGAATAGTTGTAAAATTATATCTGCAGCTAAGACTGATTTGGATGAATGGTGTACCTCCTGGGTGATGTTCTTCTCTACCGATAACAGCGAAATACTCACATGTAGGTGTAAACTACCTAAAGGTTCAGTTTGCTGCACGGATCTCCCATTGCATTTAAACCCAAAATTCTTGACCTTGGTCTCAAATACTCAGCCACTCTTATTGTCTCAGAACCCGCAGTTATTCAGTCGGCTAAGGCTAGGTGACCCGAATTCCGGGAGGAACAAGTGAAAAGGGAGTAATAAAAGGGACGGGCTTCGTTAAGCATAATGTGGTGGTTTTTCAGCAGAGAATAGGTAAAGGGGTTATTAAAGGCTGCATAAGTATTACTGAATAAGAGACATTAGTGGGAAGAACTACGGTTCATATATTTGGGCCGGGGTCTTTGCGAGTAGTGGTTGTTGATAGTACCGCTATGAAGACGTAGTTGTGCACAATAGAGGCCGTGGCGAAGGATCCTCTCCAGTCGAATGTAAAAGCTGAGGCCTTTGACAGCGAACAGCCGCCGCGCCACTAGGTCTTATAAACGTACGATACAAGTTTATGCTTCTCTTCGAGAAAGCTTCTTTTGGCTACAAACTTTAGATCGTCGAGGGAGAGAGAGGGTGCGGGCAAGAGGTCGGTGAGGTTAGAATCAGACATCTGAGTTGGCGGACTGATCGGATTGACTGTGGAACTTAAAAGAGGAGGTTTGAGTAATTCAAATGATAAGGCCGGCCTTGCTCCACCGATGGGTAATGCAATTCCCGTTGACAGTATAAACGCAGATTCTACATTAGTAACCAGTGATTTAGATGTCTGGATGGGGCGGTAAAGATTCTGATTATTTCCAAAATCTTAATTTCATTGGAGGAGGACGGATCTGAGCGATCCATCAAGAGAAAAGCAGAACAGGGCGATCGCGGCAGGTGAGCCTGATAGTTTGCTTATGTCAGCAAGTTGCTGTAGCTAATTCGAGGCCACAGACACCGGTCTGGAACTTGGACTCCTACTCGCGCCAATCAGCCTGGAGAAATTCTCTTCTACTCGAGCGGTTTCAGCTTCCGTGCGTTCCAAGTGCCCCACCTGAATAGGGGTTTCGCCCTGTGTGATTTTGATGAACGTTAAGCAGCAGATGGGGCTATCACAGCTTGATTCCTCGTAAACTGCTTTGCAGCAACCAGAGTGAGGAACTGATACAATGATGGACAAGAGCTACTCAACTCTTGTTTACGCTGTTTAAAGCAATTTGAACGGTGTTTTGCCATATTGTTAGCAGGACGGACAGTATTTTTAAGCGTGTCTGACGGAATGCGGCCGAGAACATTAAAAGCCTTAGTATTATACACCTTCGGGTTTGATTGCGTAAGTTCTCGGGAAACTGAGTCAACAGCCCGGTAAATACCAGCGAGATGCTTGCGCACTGGCTTCTCACGCGTTTTTATGAGGCAAGTGAGTGCACGCAGCTTTGGATACGCCGGTTTCACCAGTGAAATTTCGTTCCTTTACGCATAAATCCTTTTTTGAATTTTTTACTCTGTTACTAGCTTTCAAGAATATATGTTACATTATCTGTAAATTTTGGAAGCCAGAGGATGGACTGTGAGAATGTGGGCGCGGCAGCCGGGATCTAGGTGCAATCAGGCTCAGAGACCGCCATTTTGGGCAAAGTAGTTAGAGGTATTTACGATATTAAGGATGGGATTGTTGACAAGGAAAGCTGTGTAAAACTTTGTGTAACCATGTGATTAATCCGGAAGGTAGACCGGTGAAAAGATTTGTCAAATCAAGAAAGGAGGAAAATGAGCAAAGAGGTTTCGTTTGATGTAATACAACAGTATATAAATTGAGATTGTGCCACTGATAGCGCTATGGTGGTTAAAGTTTATCCAAATCATCAATTAACGGATTAAATGACAATACGATCAAAAACTGATAGGTAATATAAATTCTTCCGGATAATACTTTTGGGAATAGAAACGTCTATCTGCGTTTAAAAGTTAACAAAACGGTTACACCAAGCTAACTTTGAGGCCGGATAAAACATGGCGGACTACAACAAGGAAAAGCGACCACCAAAGGGATCGAGTGTCAGAGTGGGTTTGATCAGCGAGATGGCGTAGATAAGTATGGAAGCTGGAAAACGAGATGATAAGTAAACAGGCTGCTGTGTGTGGTTACCCGTAAAAATGCACAGACAGGTGGATAGAGTAGGCCAGTTACAATGTATCATACTCCAATATATGTTCATTTCATTGCTGGGAAGTTCAGAGCCAACCCCTAGGCAAAATATCGCCAAAATTGTCAAGCCCTATTTTAGTTTATTTTATGAAAACCGAGCAGATTTTCGCTTTATAAATGACATCATATCTACTTATTTGGCTAGAACATATGGACAAAATCAGAAAAAAGGCACAAGCGGTTTGGATTGTCCTGATGTTCTTTGACAGTAACCTACGAGCGACAGATGGATGATCCGTAATTTAATAACGTCTACACGTAGGTTTTAGCATTTCTGGCTGTAAAGCTCATGGACGATAACAGATAATCGCGCATGAAATTTCGGTCTATTTGCTTGCTAGCATTGATTAGCCGACTTCGGAATGAATACAGTAGGCCTCTGTAAAAGCATGACAGACCGGAATGTTTCTTCAGCAGTCGGATTAAACCTCTTTATGTGAAAAGAGTCCTGACCAGTGTAAACAACACGAATTGATAAGACAGAGTGACAAAAAATCACGAAAAGCAGAAGAAGGAAATTTAGGGGCTGTGCGTGGAGCAACCTACACTCTAGCTAACCGTGCACCGAGAGAACAGCCTGCGAAATCTACACTTTTGAATTTTTGGTAGTGGGATCGACTGCGACGAGTGGTGGCATACGCCGTGGATAGAAACCATCTATTCACATTGATCTATTGGATTCAGTTGAAACGGTTGAGTAGTTTTGACTTCGTAAATTTCAGCTGGGTGGAATAACCGAGTGGATGGAAAAGAGCAGACAAAGCGATGGGGGACCAGACACGACTTGGCATTGTCAGGTGCACTCTTGAGTTAGGTTACAAGAAGCAGAAGTCTGTTGTCAAATGGACAGTGCACGGCGAATTGTCGGAAGAGCTAATGGATCTAATTTGGACGCCAGCCTACATAGACAACATTAACATGTTGCCCGTGAATTAATTTTGTAAGTTGGGGTGGAAGGGACAGGGCGAAGCTGTCACATAATGATGCATCTGATCATCGGGACTAGGGAGCAAGTAGCGACACTGATGTTAGTTGGTAAGGCTGACCGGGTGTGGCCACCTAATCATGCAAGCACCACCAAGATTAGGCGCAGGAGGCCTGATCCACCAAAACCACCGCATCCACACAACACTGCAGCCAAGCCACCCACATGATGTACCCCAAACAAACGCCGGACCCGACCACTATCCGCACTTTTTTGGTTAATGCCACTGTGCAAGTATGGTGCAGGTTGAACTAGCCAGACTTCGGAAAAGACGCATATTGCGCGACCAGAAACCGCGGTACTCGGAGTATGAGTTGACTGCTAACACGGAGTTATTACTGATCGGCCTGGGATGAACAGAAAGAGCGTCATTCTGGCCTTACCTCCCAAATGACATTTTTTTAACGGCCATATATTTTCGTTTTAGATGGACCGCTTAAAGGAACCATATTCATTATATGTCATTATCTGCAAGATAATGAAGCCACGAATTCTGCCTGGCTGGTTCCATTTTTACAATTGTCTGCCTGCTTTAAATACAAGTGAGACGTCACTGTGCTCGGGGCACACTACTTTCCACAGTTGAGCTATTTCATGTATGATCACTGAGGTCAAAGCACGTTTATCGAAATTGGCCATAAGATCCAGACGAAGTATTTGCGTTCATGATGCCATCTCCATTTGAATCCATTTGCAGTTACAAATCGACTCGGAAAACAGGTAATGACTCTTTACAATATGGGTACAACTTAAAATTCCGATGCCTTGAAGAATAAACCAAAAGAAAATGATCACTTTATTCAATTGCGCCAGGACGGCTGCTGCTAGCTGCGGATTGAGAAGCAAACAACCGAGCGATTAGCTCAGGAAAAAAGATAAGTGGCTATATAAAATACGGCGTAAAATTGCCAAGTGGTCGGTGCTGCTCTTTGCCTATCTGGATGTTTGTATTTGTACAGATATGTGGACAGAACCATCTAGCGTAAGAGTCCATGTGCATGATTATATAGTCAATATTTGGCGATTTAACCAAGAAAACGGGTGGGCAACGAACGAGGACAGTAGAAAAAATTGGGGCGGTGGTGCTTAGTTTATCCCAAAGTGTAACATATACCCACGGTGACTGCAAACAGATTGTATAGATTTGCATCTAGATGGAGAAGTAAAGGAAAGCCCAAGGAGATGAATAACAGGTCGCCTGATTGAGGCAGTCTGTCACAAACAGTAGGCGCAAACCTATGAAAAACCGTAAAATATCGGTGATCATAAGAGATCCGTAATTTCGGAAGTAGGCATGGAGAGCTTGATGTGAGGGGGAAGAGGTACGCCGATGTGCAGACCCAGCTGCAGTTAATGCAAATAGTCAGCATTTTTCATAACAAAAGCCAAAATGCTAGGCCAGAATTATCTGCGCGGAAAGCGATACACTGACAAACCGTAAGAAGACAAGATGTGTTAGAGGTCAATATTTGGGAGATGCAAGCCATGCGCGATTATCTTGCCCACTTGGACAATCACATGGGAATTGAGTAAGATTTCCGGGGAGACGGATTTGTGCGTTGAACGCTTGGAACTGATCGGTTCGGACGCAATGCCGTGGGTGGCGCAGCGCATGGCCTAGGTAGCTGACCCAAAAATATGTCTTTGTACCGGAACCAGGGAGATTATTGCTAGAAAAATGAATTGTATACGTTACTTGCAAATGATTTCATGACCATTAGATGAAGCCTCATGGCACCGACCGCGCGATTTTGACACCTACTTTTTGGGACAAGCGTAAACCACGGATTTTCTTCTTTACAGCGATTTCCGCTGCCGTTTTGAGTTTCTATGCCACATTATTGGGGTTCGTCTCTGCTGGTGTATCGGTTAGCTTTTAATCCACCATGGTGTCGTTCACTATCCAATCGTGCTTTAGACTTTACTTTTCTTTTTAACTGCACACTGCTCAAGCGCTCGTTAAAATAATCGTCAATCTTCCGATGCCTGTGAATGTCAAAGACAGTTCGCTTTCTCTTAGTGCTCTCAGCGAAAAGTTAATTCATCCATCTGAACTGATTGCTGCTGCTTTAATTCCTTCGCCAGGGTAACAATCTTTAGAACGTGGAACACGTTGCAACTCACAAACCATAAGAATGGAAAAAAACTGTGACTTCACGATGAAGTTTATTGTTTTTCCTAATCCAAGTCCAAAAGCCAAATATAGAACCTGAAAGCAAATTCTACGCCTCGACACCACCCTCTCAAATTGTGTGAATGGCATGGAAAGTCATTTATACCAGGGTTAAATGCCCTACGTCGCCCTTGTTTTCATGGAAAGTTGAGTGGACGAAGCACTTAGGCATGCAACAGAACGTAATAGAAGATAAGATAGTACTCACTTGAACCTGGAATCTATCGGAAGTTAAATTTTAGGCAAAAGAATCCCTGAGAATTCCACATGACATGGTTGGTAATAGTTTGCGTAAGATATCCATCATTAACTGGCAAATGCCACGTGTTTCAACGTTTCCTCAAAATTCGGAAAACAGTATTCACGTAGACTGCACATTTAGTGAAAAGGAGTTTTGATAATTTTGCATTGGTCCCAAAGTATCACTGGCACTAGGTAGCGCCGAAGGAATTAGGGATTCAGCAGTCCTCGAGCAGAGCAACCAAACGTGTTCTTAAATTGGCGGAAACGATGGGATATTTTGAGAAGTTGATACAAGAAGTTCGTAATTCTGCGGTATCAAAGGACAAACAAACTTCCCAACGATGTCCTCGCCGTTTGTTAATTGTTCAAGCATTCTAATGAGTCATTTTGTACAATCGGATTTGGTCATCCGCAGATGGTTACGCCCCCATAGGCAATTATAGGTAATTTTACGAACACCAAAATTCCTCCGATAGCGGATATACGAGCGCCGATCATTTGCGGAACTTACGCAGCTGCGTGATATTACGAGTCTTAAACTCGATGTTAATAGTTTCCATGAGGATACAAGCAGCCAAGCAAAAACTAATTGAGAATGGAAACAAAAGAAAACTTTCAATGCAGGTGTCCAAGATGTCCCACATGCATCTGCGAATGGTTGTCACAAGCATTTTACGCAATTAACACATATTTATTTAGGCATATTGCATCAGATGCCTCTAATTTCATGGCAGACGTGTAGAACATTCCTTTTTACATCTAAGGTACAGAGAATAACCATTCTGAACCACCGGTAATGTTGCTGCTCAGAGAAAACGAAATGTGTATTCGTTCCAACTGCAAACGGCGTTTGAGCAGTGAGTAGATAAAATCAGATCTCAAATTTAATGCACCACTGATTGCCCAATTCTACAACACTGGATTGTGAGTCAGTCAATATAGCAGCAAAAACAAACCTCAAATATGGGTTTACATGAACTCAAAACGACGGTGTCGTCGTACAGAAAGACGCTTGTGGTTCATGTGGGAGTGTCAAAGTTGCAGACCAAACAATTTTATGCTATCGAAACATTCATAAAATAGATCAATGATATCTTGCTTTGCGGCAGAGATCTCATGAATTCTGATGCCAACAGAACTAATGGCCTCATTGTCAAACATTCCGCACTCTATTATATAAGCTGATGCTATATGAACCACACTGTAGACCGGAACTAGAGTACTGCTGACAATTTTCCCCAAAATACTCAGATTTGGTCGTGTTGCAATAAAAAATGTACAACGGGCATTAACCACAAAACTTCTCGGTCCAACATCAGGCCTTAGTTACGGAACGCGATGCCAACTGCCACAGCTTGACCCCATTTGGTTACGTCGTGTCAAACTTAACCGCACATTCCTTTTCAAGCCTCTGAGGTTGCAAGCCTACGGGGCTGGAAACCCATCCGATTCGCCAATGAGTTTTCTTACCCCCTTAGGACTCAACCGTTTTCCCCTGGAATGCTGTCTTTCAAAGTGTCTTTTGGGTCAATGTTCTTCACAATTGTTTACTCTACCTTGTGAAATAGATTGCCGGGCCATGTCCAGTCCTGCCAGAATCTAAAACAATTCAAGATATAATTGTCCAGATTTCGCAGTTTACCCCCGATTCTCAGCTTAACTGAGACCAATATTACTCTAGGCCAAGCTTTCGAAAGCCACCTAGATTGTTAGCTCAAATCATATTAGGTGCCCAAAGATGTGCCATCCAATACCGATTTCTTTTTTATGATTACTGACACCAACGACTTAGTCCTTATACCATCCGTCCAGCAGCTCTATTATGACGACGAAATAAATCCGCAGCAATAGTCCAGCGCTTTCTCCTATCCTCGAAACATCAGCCTACATAATTCTTCTTTCACAGTCCCATTCGCTCTGTTAGGTAATCGGCAAAGATTATTATGGCCATGGCAACCGGCAGAAGGTCAACTTGGCACCCCGAAGTGGCTACGAACTGCTTGCAGCCAGCTTACATTGCGTCATACCTGACCGCATTACAACCCTGATCACCCCACCAAAATGTTCTTTATCATTAATCAGGACACCACTTTGTTGTATCACCATTAAACACTCCGACGGTTATCTTAAGGCCAATTCACCTCAATTCTCAACCCTCCGCCATAAAACCTAACTCTTACCTTACTCCTTATACATGTTGGCCCATTTTTCCGCTCTCACGACCAACCTTAGGTCGGATGATGCCTCTATTTCTCTACCTTTCATTAATCACAATAACCCCAAGCTGGCATCCAAGCCAGGCTTTCTCTCTTATGTTTCAGATCCCCCATTTGGGCTATACGCGATGTCATCAATTATTCCCAACTAAAGGGCAACTACGGATCTGGTAGCTTCTCGCTCTTGCTAGAACGCTGCTAGCCAGGTCTTGCGCCTAAGTACTGGTTCGTTCAACCCGAACCAAGTGCGTGATCGCCTTGGATACTACTACTCAGATAGATCTCAATCAGCGGCCAAAACAGTCACTACTGCTGCTGGAATGCTCCGTGCGTACCTCCCAAGTCCCCACACGTACTGCTGTTAAGGATCAAAAACTGGGAAAAAAAAATTACGGCAAAGAGTATATCCTTGGCTGGCTTACTTAACAACTTTTTACTTCTGACACAAATGTTTCCTCCATTGCACCTCTAACTCTAGTTTGCCGCCAGCCGCATATTGATAAAATTGGCATTCCTGAGAGTTTCATATTCTTTCTCTGCACTAAGTTTCATAAAATCCTGTTCTCCAGATAGTTCAACAGACTTGATGGCATGCCTCTGCATTTCTCGGCGTTTTATCAGCTGTTTGTTTTTATAACATGGGACTTATTTATTCAGCCTGCACAGCCTTCTTTCTGATTAATCTCCACCCAGTTATCATATCCACATTAATCTTCATATCTCGGCTAAACTTTTCTGCTCCGAAATCAATAGCTGAGATATTCACTGGCAGCCGAGATATTATTTCGACCACTATACTTTTTAACAGCGTTAAAGCACCACTCCTTGGAGGGGTCACTATGGGCACCACATATGGCTCTAGCCTTGGTTAATTCACGCTCCAAAGCGCAAATGTCATTAAATGCGTGACTCGTTAAAGCTGGATTGTCCCCTAAAATGGGCATTTGCTCACCAAAGGGCTTACTTACAAACAGCCTAACGGAAACCTGCTAGTAACGATGCCCCCGTGAGCTCATGCATCACGATTGTAGAGCTAGTTCTACCAAGATTTTCCTTCTTATCTCATTCCCACCGAAGTGCTCTTGCTGGAATCTCGCAGCTTATTTTGACGTTCATTGGTCACGCTCAAAGTTCCACCCATCCCGCACTCACTCTATGACATGGTCACTAATGCCAACTCCATTTCATCATAACGTCCTACCGTGCCCCGCTTAGTTACCCTGAAACCCATACGGCTCCAACTTCTTCTCACAGTTATTGTCATTACGATCAGAGACCTCTTGAATCAACGACACCGAGGGCACTCACAGAAGAAAGAACCTGGGTAAGACATCTAGTCCAACGCGAAGCCTTGACGTCGCTGCGTCTACCCTTGTATCCGTCAAAAGCCGATAACTCACCTATTTCAGGAGAACCAGTTACATCGGAGAGATCTTTACCTTGTTAAATCCACACGGTTTAGAGAACTAAAAGAAATAAAAAATTTGCCATTTATTGACGTATCATAATTCCCGTAACGAGTACTCGGCATCCTGCCTAAAACTGACGTTAGTCCGCTCATAATTGATCCGCCAAATATACACCCAGATTTATGCATTTACCTTGCCAACTAGGTAATCAGGGAACCGCAAGCCATTGAGTTACGCTTATCTTATCGTTCCGGCCGCCAACCACGATATTGTGACAACCAGGATCCAGCCAGTGGCTTGCTTTTCCGGAGAAAATCTTGGCAACTTCTTCCGATTTATTATTCTAATTCCCACTTAGCACCGCCCAGGGCACATTCACCCCTAATGCCGTTAGCATCCCCCTAACTTTACCTGGGTTCTTTTTCATCACCACCGCAACCGCCGTTAACGACACAAATCTTCTTTCTTCCCAGCAAGTGCACGCCGTTTGTTGGCTTATTCAGCAAGCGTATCGGATCCCGCCCTAAATTAAGGACCCTGCTGGATAGTGTTCCAACGGTCCCTATGCCAAAACATTTTTGTCCATTTTTAGTTCTAGAACGAAGCGTCAGCCTATGTTTAATCAAACCCCAATGTCATTGCTAACTCTAGCTAGTGAACGGCTCCCATATCTACTATTTACCGCCCGCGGGATATTAAACAAGACACGCATGCTGCGTATGTCGATGCGTAAACATTCATTATTTTATTGTTTTCATGGAAATGTGGCCGGCTGACACACCGCCTACAGAGGCAATGCCGTAATTAGTTAAAGATCTGTTAGAAAAGGGGTGAGGTAATTTTGCGGAAGGCTGTCTCGTATAAGCAAGGGATACCCTTTCATTCTAATAGAACAGTCACTAAACATGTGCTGATTTTATCTCAATGACTGTGACAAACGGTAGTCGGGACTTATTGGTCCTTTGTAAATACCGCTTTTCTAGGGCCTAACATCCAGTTCTTCCAAACTCAGCTGATGCATTTGACTTTGTTTCCAAACATTTGGGCTTAAGGCCGGTGGCAGGTGGCTTCAACGGACCTGCAAATTTTTATTCTCCATATCGCCGCAGAAATACCTCTTTACCATATTTCTGTTATGCGAATAGGTGAGCGGACACAAAATTTTGATTTTTCCACAGGGACAAGCAGGATTTTTGATCTAATCCTAACGATATGCCCAAACAAGTTGAGCATGTTGAGAGAAAACAAGCCACTGGGATATGATTGTTCCAGGTCCAATCTTCAATTTTTAGTTTCGCCATCTGCTGCCTCTTTACTGGCTTCTGCCAAACTATGCCGCAAGGCCTAGTGAGACTGTCTTTAATATATTTTCCTTGGCCAAAATTTGGACAGCTTCTTTCAAGTGACGGATCCTGGATAAAAGGCAAAGAACCATATGGGAATCTGGGTCGCCGCCTTGAATTTATCAACCAAACCCAGTGTCCCTCATGCCCAAAATACGGAATAGACCGAATCGTCTTAAAAAAGGCGTCATGTAATGCAAAGTGGATTGAAAAGAACGAAAATGCCTGTTGAGTTATTATCGATGAACTTTGTTTTCCAATATTGGGTCTCCTCTAAATTGCCTTCAAAAGAACCAAAGCCTCCAAGCTGTTGCCTCCATGAACACGGCTAAATCAAATTGAGTCGCTTTGGCTGAGCACAAGACAACCCATCTCACACGTCTTGTCTGTCATACACGTGAATAACGTTTCTTGGATCTCCGAAATACTTGTTGCACTCTTAGTCTCATTCATAACGAATGATGAAAATGCCATCGCTTTATTTCTTCTCTTTGCATCTTTGGCGTCCATTGCAATATTCTGATTTCATCCAGTGAAAAAACTGCCGCTGTCTACATCAAAGCCTCCTTTCCATATTTGACTAACCGACGCATTAACAGCTCGTTGAAAGTTTCGAACAGCGGATCCCCCAATGTTCTTTGCCCTTTATTCACTCTCTCCTTCAGTAGTGATAATTCTCCTCATATGGAAAATTTTTATTAATGTTCCACAAAGGGTTCACAAAACTGGCTAAAAAGGAAATTATCTAATTTCAGGCCCACTTACCAAACTCCAGATCTCTCATTTATCGCATAAAAAACAATAAAATATGCCTAACAACTTACCGATTACACAGTGCATTTATTAACTCCGGCCAAAACGGTTCCCTCAGAAACACGTTTTGCTTGCAAGCCTGAGTTCCCAAGCTTGACAAGGAAGGCTGCCAGCTCGGATATCAATGACTGTGACCGTGTTAGGTATTAGAAAGTCTTTCAAATATGAAGACAAAATGAAGTAAGGAGTGTATTGAAAAATCATTGTCTCATGTATTGGTTTAAATTATGAATGATATAATGTTGATAAGGCAGCATTGTTGATAGATTTAGTGCGCCAACATTTCGACTACCGTTGGTGGTCTTTCTCAAGGTAAGTTTCACAATCAAGTGTGTTTGTAGTCGAAACGTTGGCGCATTACGTCTAAAAACAACGCTGTGTTAATAACATTATATCATTCAGGATAAAGGCTTTTGTTCGATTTTATTGACGTACGCTCCACAGGAAGAGCAACAGCTACGGCATCCCAAACCGCTATCTTGTCTTGGCGCTTCTCCAGTTTGGGCTCGAGAGTCAAGACGATTAAAGTGCATGGAATTCTATCCGAACTCCTTGCGATTGCTGTTGTATTTACCCAAGGGAGTGCAATGGCCATCCCATTTTCTCTGATTAATTTTGGTGCCTTCCATTTCCTCATGCATGATATCCCTTTTCTGTTCACAGATAATCTAAATGATTGACAATTTTCACCCCTTGATTTCAGCGCCACCGTAAACAACGTAAGTAATGATTCGTTCTTCTGTGCTTTAGAGGGCGCCATCTGGTCGAAGCCATCTTCAGCCGGGTAAACCTTCACACTCCTGTATTAATACCACATTCCCATGAGAATATGCGAAATTAGGTCATGAGTCATTGCTTAACTTAAGCAGTCATCAACTTGGTGTTGCCTTACTCTACCACATTCAGCCCTTCAAAACACACCAGGCAAGATCTAAAAGACTGGTTAGTTCAGCAAAAGTAAAAATCGGAACTCTAGAAAAAATCCAAAAACCCAAAACCCGTGTGACGCAGTGAATTATTTTCCCGGTGTATGTCTCATAATGCGACAGTGTGGAAGGCTCCGGATTTGGAGCGTTTGCGGGATACCCCAAGAAAAACTTGCCGACCGTATTTCATCGATACACTCCTTGGAACTTCGGAAATAACCGCACTTTGATCTTCTGTAAATGCTCCGGGTAAAAATTTACCCTTTGTTTTTTCAAACTTTTGAGGAATAAAAAGCACCCATCTCAGCACCCTAACTAAGGAAAATCTTTCCCTATGCCTTGCAATACACCGGGTTTTGGTCTCCATCCTCCAAGCCAGGACAGCATTCACGAATACTATTATGGCCAACGAATATTCTCCTTTAAGAACAAGTCAACACAAAATATGAATATAATTTCCGGCCTGGGTTAACTTCAAAATTCAATTCTAATGGTACTGTGGCTACTGGCCTAATTTACTATTCGCGTGCACAAACAGTGAGACTACTAACTGCCTCGTTCTTCTCAACCTATATCGTTTCTTTTCATGGTGCACTTACAATAGACCTCAGTTAGTGCACATCCAGGCTGTGCGCTTCTCCCATTTTTACGCGCATCCTTGTTCTGTTTCATCAAGGGTCCACTATCTGCACTCTTGCTGGATTCTGGCATGTTCTTTCACAGCATGAATCAAGCTAGCACAGAAATCAAATGCACTGTTCCAGAAAAAGTGGTCTGCTTTCCAGGTCACACAGAAGCAGAACTCCGCCACAAAACTGCAAGTCTCTTTGACAATAACTGAAACCCCCGCAAGTGCGTTTGAAAATGCGATTCTTAAACAGCTTGGGTGTGCCCTTTGGGGGACACATGAATGTAAACCTGAGGGTCGTCCGAGCTTTTCTTGTGGTGGTCATTTCGTGACAACGGAAGTGGATGTGGACATAACGGTCGACGAAATGGCGCAACCGACAACCAAGCGCTTAATGCCGTACTACTTTAATTAATATCTGCATTATAAACCAAAAGCAGTAAGCTACTAAAAATGCTACGAATGCAATGAACTCAATATCTTATCAAATGCCAGTGACGAATTTGCGTAAGTGTGCGGCATTTCAGGTCTAGGAGTCCGTGTACTAGCTGAAAAAATGGGAGGTTCGCTGAAGGACACAGGTAATCCCCGACTGTAAACGTTCATCATAGGAGCTAAATGCACTGTAAACACGGCACAAATAACGTCAGACCCTGAATCGGGAGCGCCTCTAGTGTCGCATCCGCCAGTGTTTCATCCAGAGTTTCGCTGATGTTTGTCCTGCGATGGGCTAATCTGCGTCACGCGTGTTGTGTTGCAATGTGAGCCTATGAGATCAATAATACAGAGTGGCTGTGAAGTCAAAAAGCCTAACGAGACCTTTCACAAACATCAGTTTATATTTCAGTTACATGCAGGGAAACCGCGCAGTCGATTTTCACGGGCAGCGTTTCTTTATTTTCATCCAGTCGCAGAAATCTGTCGTGATATTTGGACAAATTAACTCGCAGGAAGTTGAAGAAACCTCCGTTAATTTTTGTCCATAGTTCTGCATTATTCTCCTGAAGTACTTTTGACAGCCACTCACGAAAGTAGGTTGCGCTTACCATCAAAAGCCTGCGTTTGTCTTCTGTTTTCGCCTTATCCAAAATTTAGGCCCCGTTCTTCGTGTCTACGCAGAGGAAATTACCTTCGTATTCTCAGCCTTGTTAAGCGGTGGACAACCCTCCAATTTCAAAAGCAAATGAGTACTTTTGTCCGCTCTCCAGACCACATTTGTGAAAATCCTCGCAGTATCCTTTAGAAGTGCATTTCGTTTTCCATTGAGAATACAAATGGAGTTTGTTGCAAGGGAAGGCAAACGACATCACGGTTTCTGGTTAAGATTGTTGCATGCACAAACGTTTGAGTACATCTCGGGGTGAATCCTTATGTATTGCTTTTTATAAAATTAGGGAGGTTCTAGTGGAAAGTGGAAACCAGCAACATAAATTTTTTCCGCGAAATCACTTACGGTAAGTCAGTCAAAAAATATTCGTGGTTATCCTTACGAAATATTATATATGTCAACTGAGGAGCCTTAAAGGGCATGTTCCACAGACTACTAGTGGACAATTACAATGTTCTCATTTGGAAACGAATGGAGGGATAATATAGAGTGATAAAAGTTTGCATTTCACAATTGATAGCATGACCAGCGCATCACTTCAGAGTGGCTTTAGCGCACCAGTAGGACCCTTACGGAATGTCCGATAAAAAAGAGGGGGCTATAGTCGAACAACAATCTAACAAAATTAAATGATCCCGTCCACTATACTTGCAGGATCTCCAGATAACATGCAAATTTTAAGTAGGACAATAACAAGCGGTCGTTTGGCCAAATGGTGACTTGAAATTTCGGTAGCCTAAAGTGCCCAGATTTGTCAAGAAGCGTCTGGATCCCTACTTCCTGAAATCTATTAGGAAATGCAACTTTCTTACTCATTTTTGGAGGTCCGCCTAAATATTCGACCACTGGCAATCGTTATGACAGCGATTAATTTGGACTACGGAGAGGGTCCCGTTTTTGGATTAGTTGTCATTTTGAATATCCATCTGTGTTCCCAGTATCCTCAAAGCCATCATGCTGTAAGTGAATGAATTTTCAGGAGTACATGAATTCAATTTAACAGCCGACCTTTTTTAAAGCATCCATATATTAATACCTTTTGTTCAATTTTCTTCACAGTTCTCTAGCTTTTGTTATCCCCACCAATTTATGCGCGATAAATGCCGCTCCGAACCCCATATAAAGGAGCAAAATGTCAAGTTCTCATCTCAAATCACCTTATCGATGATGGATATTTTGTTCAACTTATCGCGCAATCTTCATTCTCTTACTCAATATTGGTAAAATCTTGTGCACTTACTTGATCAAACAGTTGTTAGGCTGATGGCATATTGTCGATTTTTTCATTTTACCGCCTCCAAAACGCTTTCCAACAGTTGTTTTGCTGCATACGCTTCAGTGCACTAAATGAATAAGCGCTTTATTCGCCGATTTGATATCAGGTATATTTGCGCTCCAGGCTCAAGATTTTTTAATATTGTTTGCATTTGGGCTTTCATATCTATTATATTAACTTGCTAAAATATTTTTATCTCATTACGGCATTTATCTCTGTCCTCCAAATTCGTTTTGTGTCTACAACAACCAACAGTAACGTGTGTCACTTTCTCTTCGTCCAAGAAAAATATCTCTAAAACAGACAAGCATCACATTATTATCATCTTTGGATCACCCATCATTCGTTTGATGAATATTGCCGCTTCAAAACTTCATAATGCAAAAGACGTCTCTAGACTATTCTTTGAGGTATAACACTATTTCTACTGCAACGTTAGCATGAACTGCATTCAGTTCTGCTTCTATCATTGACCTTTTTCCTCACCACAAATTCCTCACCGCCATAGTTTAATTATCTAATAGTTCTTTTTCAGGTTTCGATGGTAATCTTAATGGTTTATTTCTTAGAATACCCCAGTCACGTAGGATAAGCATAGTCATCGTTCACAATTAAACAAATGACAAAGAGGCTAACGCGCAGGCAATGGAAAATTGATCGGAGCAGATGGTAATATAAAATGTTGTCATATGAACCGTGTCACCATGCTGAGGATTTAGTAAAGGTGCGCGGATATTTCACATCAAGGTCACCATAACGTTTTACGGAGTATCAATTGGGCAACGAAACTCGAACCTTAAGGCAAGAGCTTCCCACTTTCGCAACGAGTATATATTCCGTGCGATGGTCAGTGTCAATTCAACTTTTCCGGACATCTCTTCTCGGTCATCAAATGCATTGCAAAATTCACCGCCAAACGGCAACTTCGAACACCTTTGTCTCACCTTCAGAAGATTTGACACCTTTTATTGGGCCCCTGATTTTTCCCCTTCCTCAACTTGCGGGATTACCATGCTCCGCCTTTGCGGACGACGTAAGGTTCGTGGGAGAGAGTAATCGTGAGGAGCCGGCAAGAGACGAAAATCTGCCTCATTGGCTTGCAGAGCGGAAAATGTCTCTGAACGAAATTGAACGTCAATTACTAAAAGAATTGACTGTATTTGGAAAAATAAGGGGGTATTCGCTTTTTGCGTTCCAACGAGCCGGGGACACGACCGCAGATCGCGGCTGAGCTGAATGTTGCACAGCTACCGACCAAAAGGCAGAAGGGAACTCCTTGGGTTACGGGCCGCTGTATCACGTGGAAAACCAGGAGCACTTAATTATTTGTAAAAGGATACCATTGGGCTAGACTAAGGGCGCGGGCACCACACATTAAGGAAGACGTGACTTGCTCTGAGAGCATTAAGTGGCTATGTGCCTAAACGGTTGAGAGACAGGAAAGCAAATCGCTCACCAGAAGGCTGAGAGACCTAAGCGTGCGCTTGATGGATGAGCGCAGATTTAGAGGCGATTCGACCCGACGGTTCGGCATATTGAGGGGTCCGACAGGGGTAGACCCTAACGACATGCTCGGCTGAGCTGCCATGGATAGACCGCGAAGCAACTGCTAAAAGCTGTGGCAGGTTTGCTCAAGGTTAAATGTGAGCACAAAAGTTTTGTAATAAATCCGTCGAAACCTGGGGCAAGCTATCATCACAAGCAATGTGTGCAATAGGCAACAACGCTTTCAAAAGGTCACCGATTTACAAGAGCTATCTGTTAGTTTCAGTATGAAGTAGATGTTATGCAGCGTGTCACACGTTCGATCGAGTGATTCGTATTTGTGTCGGCATAATGTTAAGAAATTGTGGGACGGAAACACGATGGATCCTCTCTCGCCTCAATTAAGGAAAGCTTTCTTTAATCTTTTCCCATTTTAGGGGATACGGGACATTTGAGACAAGCCACTTTCCGACTGACAAACAAAGCCGGTTGTGGTAGACACTCAGTGTTACGCCAACCACCGAAGAATCTCTAAGCTCGATTGCCTTTGAACTAGCATCCTCTTGTGCTAACTGAAATTACCTGAGGCAGGACTGGAAAACGTTACGGGTTGTGGTGTCACATAAGGAAGGCTGGTAGTCGGAATTAGGGGATTACGGACCAGTGAGCTGATACATGTCCAAGAAATAAACACAGTCCTAAAAATCTTAACCTTATTTGCCGCTATTCAGATCCCATTGCCACAGAGCTTCGCAAACGCGCTGTTGCCGATAAAAATGCTGTAGTTATCGACGTTCCAGATCGCCTAAAGCTTGAAGCGGTTAAACTCCGCATACTAGATGAGTGCGACATGTCCCACTACCAACGTTCTTGTATCAAGATGCAAAAAATTGCAACGGCACGACTGTCTCATTTTCTTCCAATTTCCTGTTGAGCTGGCTGCTAAGCTGTTTATTAACAGATCGCAGTTAGCTGCCCGAATTGCGCCCTTCGAGAATATTAAGGTCTTCGCCGACAGAACATCCATTCAAATAGAAGCACACAGAAGTTCAGGGACTCCAACGGCTACAGCGGTATATGCGAAGTCAAAAGACACTGCTAACCCTTTACCCCGGGGGTTCCTAGATAAGTTACCCTCGCTAGAGGTTGATAAACCAGTGGAATATAAAACAGTCGACTTAGATGCGTCCAGTTCTCTCTCCCCGGCAGCCACCCAAAATCAGCTGCACGTCATGTCTCCTCAAGTTGCCTCCCTCTCTGAAAGTAAGGGAGAACATGACGAGGATGGTGAAATCCCGCGTCGTCACTTGAACGGCCCTGGCAAACCCACCAATACAGAACCAGTGAATGGGACTTCCAATCATGTGCCCCGCAAAATAAGAAACTTCAAGGTGCGGCACAACCGACCTCATAATGCAGACTAGTCCCAGACTATCTATCAATCTGGTCTCCCTACCTGCTGTTTTAATAGCAACCCCTACCTGACCTACCCAAATGGTCTTCCCACATTACTCCCATCTTTACCCGCCCATAACTGTAAACTACTTACCCTTGAAACCAAGTGTGTACCGTCCGTCCGGCCTCCAAACGGAAGCTCGTCTACCTCTTTTCGACTTTCATTAAACGGAATTGCAAATCAACTGCTTGAAGATGGGTCGATGATGACGAAAACCGTATGACGTTTGAAAACCGCACAAATTCGACCCATCGGGTCACCTAACACACTTCCGGGTGGTCTTTACCTCTATAAATGTCTTCACTAGCTACTCAAAGAAGAGCCGGATCCATCATTTCATCGTTATAAAATCCAATGAAAACGTCTTCGTACATCCCGTTCAACCGATCCCAAATAAGGGACTAAATACTGCCTCTTGTCAGTCCAATATACAACCCAACCCCTCCTCAATCGCCGTATCTAACTTCTGTTCTCCTGGGTCGCTCACTGTTAACTATGGATCGTGCACCTCAACTACCAGGAAAATTGGCACGTGCTACTTTCTTCCTACTGTTTTCAACAACCTAATAAATCCAAAGACCGCAAAACCACCGCCGTTCATAAGTCTTTAACCGTTCCCCTTTGTACAAGCCGCCGACAATCCACCCTATCCATAAAATTCCTTCTCCAAGGCCAATGCAATCCCACCCACCCGCATATCGCGTCATCCTCCTGGACACTTCGTCACCTACAACTAATCTTTTATCTGTTATCTTTTACTTCCTATATCATTAAAACAAAATGAATATCAATTTTAAAGAAGGGGATCATGGCCAGCAGAGGGTTGCCAACAGCTGGGAGTTGACCGGCAGTAGGAGGATTCGAACCCGTGACATTAACCTCCAACCGCCACGATCTCATCCGTTTGTCAACCGCCGGCCAATTACCAGCCTGCTTTTTCCAGAAACGTGCTCCCCACTGACCCGGTCCTTTTAATGGTTGTATTTCCACCGGCAAATGTAGTTCCAACATCACGATTTCCCCCACTACGAGAATCTGCCACATGGAACCATTATTTTATCAAAAGTAACGGGACGCAGTCCCCCAAACGGCCCTACCACCAACATTCTTTTCTCCATCTTGTCTCACAATGAATTTGCACCCCATAGCAAGCCTTACAACTCCGATGATATTTATTCCGATTATCCACATTCATGTCCTAATATTGCTGGGCCCATTGCAATGTAACCACACTCCTGCCAATGCCATAATAATTCCCGGCTATAAATCCTCCAGGAAAAGCCGGAGAATCTATACCAGGTACTTTGTGTCAGGATACCATGCTAAACACAATCCAAGATTGCGTCTGGGTTAGAGCTGAGTTGGGCAATGAAGCCCTTCTTGTTGGATGCGTCCACTGCTGCCCTAGCTCTTGCCAAAACGACTTCTTGATGATAACACAACAAATGAATACTGCTTCTGACCTACCAGGTCCCAAGCTTCTCACTGAAGATTTCAATGCACCTGACATATGCTGGTCCACGCTTTCTACCCAAAATTACTTGCTCCTTTCCCTTGAAAGCATATTTCATGGCGGCTGGACCCAATACGTAGCTAATCCAACAGGAAGCCCCAATGTTCTTGACTTGATATTTACGATAGGCTTAACTGTCGTTCAAACGTACACTGAATCTAGCCTATCTGGATGTGATCATTTGCCTGTTAACTGTTCATTTACATTGCCTCTCCTGAATAGGTACGCCTTACCTAACCTAAGGTCGTATTTCAGAGCTGACTGCGATCGCCTAACTACTCTAGTTCGTAATTCAAACTGGAATGCATTTTTTCTATCGACAGGAGTACAACCGGCCGCTGATCAGTTCTACTTCAACCCGCACAAGAGCCCTGAGGCCATTACCCCGTCCCACACGCTAAGCATGGCGCCCCAAAAGAACCTATCGTGACCGAGTAAACTGTAAGCTCGCTAAACTCCAGCGGGTCTTTTCCAAGACCAGAGATTTTTCACTGTTCCTGCAAATAAGTCGATTAACTAAAACCCTAGAAATATTACTGGGCTACAGAAGCAAAGAGCAGGAGCTGCAAGCTCTGAACCAGCCAAACCCAAACACAGCACTGGCAAAACTGCCTAAACGCAGAACTAATTCTGGGTCCTTAGCTACTCAAGTCTCATGTACCATTCAAAACAACAGATATGTGAACAACCCACAGGAGATTGCAGAATATTTTGGAGATTTCTGCATCTGCTCTGGTAAACGACAACAATCCCTCTACCCCACGCCAATCTCGCTTAACCACAGAGTCGTACTCAACAAATGTATTTCTTCCGAAGGACGTAGGCCAGATGTTGGTAAAGACCAAATTTGGCTACCACTCTGGACCTGATTCATTGCCTCAGGGTGCGTTCGCATTAGGCGGCAGCGATATCCCAATTTTGTTAGCAGGCATCTTCAACTTACCCATTCAGTGCCGCACCTTCGCATCACAGTGGGAAACATTTGTGATTATACCCGCTCACAAAAAGGCTCACGCTATGACCCTGCAAACTATCGCCCAATAAACCACGCCCGTATATTTCCGGGATCACGGAGCGCCTGATAACAAATAGATTTATAGCCGAACATCTGGAACATAAACTTATTAACCATGGCCAGCATGGCTTCCCTCGCAAAAATCCTGCGCCATTTATAATAATTGCCAAGTTCGGGACCTAGGCCTAAATTATTCCTGCATCCTAAACTTCTTGGAGCATGCTCTCGTGTTAGAAACCCACTCCCGTACTCCCTCCGAAATGCGGATTCTATTATAACTCTCCCTGTTCCAAAGACTTCCGTTGAAGCCAACTTCTTTATTGTTAGATATTCGTCACTATGGAATAAACTTCCCCATCAGCTGCACATTTTGTCACCATTATCTCTTGCATTTAAGGACGAGGTACGTAACGTAGTTACTGTACCCTTTCTCATTAATCTACATCACCCGTACTCACTTCAGTATCGAGTGTATGAAACTGGATTGGGTTTCTGAAAACCGCATTGACGTCACCTTTTCGTTCCTTGAGGAAAGAAAAGTAAATCTCCCTACTAATGTCATTAGGAATCAACCCAGTCTCTTTCACTTCAAACAGAGCTCCGACACCAGCGCATGCTACTCAGTTACGCGCAGTTCCACGTCAGATGCTTCTCACCGTTCCTCTGCCTGAAAAATGGTACCTATCGCTAAATAGTCTGACTTCCTATCCATAAACCTTATCGTTCTAACCGCGTATAGGGGAGCTCACCCACAGCTCTCTCCCACCCACTCACCTTGCTAATCCCAACACCGTCGCCAACACGGTGTGGCAACCATAACCTGCAACCGTCTTCTAAAAAACAAAAGCATTCGCTATCAGCCGCACCCTTACTTTTCATTAACTCTTCTCATCATGCAAATGACTGGCCTGTAGAAATCACCTTGTTTCGGACGAACCCAAACGATACCCTCCAAACAAAATAAGGCAAACGTCTTGGATTCTTTCTTTATCATGCCTCATCGATACCTGTCCATTTTGGCCAATTCAGACTTCAAACTATCGCCGCGAATATAGAGTCCTATGTGGTAACTTCTCTCCCCATAGTGACCGTTTACATCTACCATACTCACTGGCCCCTGACCATTTCTTGTTTCAAAAGGCACGGCCCCCTAGAGCGACATATAATCCTTGATTACCAAGTGGAATTTAGTCAATCCCTAGTGCATCCATCTTTGTAGTTCCATGAATATTTATATCAACAGCAGTTATTCCCTGTCCGTTCTATTAAATACTGGCTGATCCTCCTTACTCATAGTGTAGACGAACCTACCAAATACCGGTTTATTCTGTCTACTCATAGCGCAGACGATCCGCACATTAGACTAGCCAGCCCACCTATTTAAATTTATATATATACGTCTATAAAAAAGAAAACCCAGACTCCTCAGTCACCGTCCATATATTTTGAATTGCACCATGCGCCCTAGTAACTTCCTTCTCTGAGCTGCTCGAAAGATTGATCGCTTCTTAATCTGCTGCTAGCAGCTAGGCCGGACTGTCGTCCGTCTTTTTTGCTCCTGTTTGGATAGAAACAATTACCCCATGCTCTGGAGATTATCCGATCCTGCAAGGACGATATATCCCCTACCATACTATGCTCAAATTGCTTCCATCACACCACGAGTACGCCAGCGTTACCACAATGATGCGGGGCGCGGTCATACCCACCGCTTTGGCCGGCGCACATTGGGCGGGCAGACTGGCTGCAGCGGTGTGCGGGTGTAACTAGGTTGGCGAATAACACCTCTTGCGTTCACCTTCAAACGGTATTTTTCAGGTTGGGTGGCCAGCACTAGGTCAGTCCCACCCATTAGCACCGTTGTGGTAAACAGCACCCTAGCTCCTACGTTCACGTGCACAATTTTGTACTGGCTTCCTCTTGCTCCTTCCAAAAATTCTGCCGAAACCATACAAAACGGACAGCATTTTTATTGGCATCTGATAAGAATTGACGTTCACAATGCATATTGACATTCGGAAACAGCTGAAGACCGTCGTTTTTCATCAAACTTTATTCTCGTCTGCGGAATATGGCAAAAGACCGATGCTCCTGGTAACAGTCCTCCACACAATTCCACCAGGCGTCGCATCATTTGAATCCGGTTCTCCTTCTTCTTTTCCAACGCCACTCTCATCTCTAGACCAAGCCGAAATTTATGAACTCAAAATTGCTCAAAACCAACCTCATGTATTACGATCGCGCAATTCCCATCTATTGTCGCCGCTTTCCTTGCTTAACGGACTGTGCTTCCAGAATGTTCGAGTTTTAAACTGCCTTTCTGATATCCAGTCTGGTTTTCGTTCATTTCCATTCCGTTATCACATCAATATTGATACTCATCTCTCTTGATTATCGAGTACGCCGGCCAACAGGCGGCGATGGCCGTTTGCCCCCCTGCCATATTTTGCGCCCGCGATACGCACCTTTGTTGCATTCAAACAATATAACTCGCGGTGCAGGACTGGAAATCAGCTACAGAAAAGTCTTTGCGAACCATTATCTAGCTTGGATTTAAAGCCCCGTGCTCGGGAAATCGCATTGCCTGTTATGATATCGTGGGCGAAAACACATTGCATTGTATGTTTGGTTTCCGTTTTCCGTGTCTTCACTGTGTCTCCTTGGCCCAGTTTTGATGTTATCTTGTGCATGACTGTCGTATGTCGAGAAATATACAAAAATAAACAAACCTTCCAAATTACTAGAGGTCGCTTTCACCCCCTGTCACTTCGATTTATATTGTCCGTATTTCCTGTGCATCATCTATTTAAAAACTTGATCTTGCCTTGCGCGTGCATCTCGCAAATCGAGAAATATACATTATTACTTTTTATTACTATTAAACGCTTGCTTTATTTTAAATAATGTGCATGCGTTGCGCCTGTTTATTTCATTCTTATCACTCAGACATGGCTGACCGACAATACCCTCTACAGAGAACTTGCTATCATTGGCTACAATGCTTTTAGGAAAGACAGAATAAATAAGCGCGACGGAAGGCAGCCTCAAATACACAAGGGACACCCCTACAGCTTCATGGTACAACCAACCTATCAAACTGGAATAAGGACCCCTGTCCTCGCCGTGATTATATCTCGCTGTTTTCTTTTGCAATTTATGGTGTTACTGTAGTATCTTTAGCATAATTAGAACCGTTGTCCTTGTTAAAAATATTTCCTAAACTTTTCGACCATTACCCTCTGACCTCATCCCTCGCTGAACTTTCTGTCAATATTTACTTCAAGCCTGGACCGTCACATTTTCAGCTCCCGCCTGGACCTAATTTAAACGTCTTCATGCTGCCAACCACAAACTACAACCTTCTACCGATCTAATTTTAAAAAAATTCGCCTATATCTTTTCTATTCACCTTCTCAACTTTACGCTCCCGCACTTCTTGACACCATCCCGTTGTCTGATACCAAAGGTTTATAGCCTCCCATAGCCATTTCAGACGTCCTTGACTTTCTACGATGCCTTCACCAGCCGAACCAAAGCGACGTCTTCTCCACACCGTCATTCTAAGAAAACCCTTAAAACCCCCTGATTCCCACTCTAACGTACTCAGTCCGGCTTATTGACATATTTAGTAGTTCTGGTCCCAAAGCTCATGATGCCTTAAAAGGACTAGGAGACCTAAAAGTCAAAGTACAACAAATCGAAAACTTGTCGTTGAAATTGCCCCATTAGCCAGCCTAATTGACCCTCCCAATGACAATGATGCCAGCAATTTGGTTGCCACAGGACGCTTTTTTGACTCCGTAACTAAGGAAGCTCACAAACATATCGCGAAAGCGAAGAATGCCGTTGTCTTTAATGTACCCGACCGCCTCCCACTGCCACTGGTCCAGTCTACCATTCTCAACGCTTGTAGCATGACTCACCACTCCTGTCTGTGTTCTAGGCTCCGGAAAAAATCCCCCAAGAATAACTGTCCAATTTTATTTCAATTTCGTGGTGAACTTTCTGCTAAGGAGTTTATAGCAACCAAGGCGAACAATGCCAACTCTACGCCTTATAAAATTATCAAGATCTTTAGGGATAAAACTCCGTTCCATAGAAAAATATTGCGGTCACAGAAGTTTACCGCAACTTTGCAAGTTAGCAAGACTTCGGTTCTATCTGGTGCCCCATCTGACCAGTATTCTACCAGCTCAGGTTCCTCCTGATGGGCCAACTCTTGGGCCTACTCTCAAATAACCCACCTTCTCCCTGTGACTGACTCCATCGCACGACGTCTCCGGCTGTACCGTGCCCGGAGACCACTACCGAGACCAGCATACAACCGTTGATTACTCGAAAGCCCTCAAGAACTACGCCTTCAAGCACTCTGCGCAATCGGTCTCTCTCATACTTAAGCCGATCAATTTCCTGTCCAATCTCTTCACCCCACAAATCTGTTACTAGTCTGTCCGAGAAAAAATATATTATTGGCAGTGGCACCCCACCTTCGCGTATACCCGCTGGGAAAGTGGCACTCCCTGAACATCATCTCAGTCGGTCGCAGCCAATACCAGCAGATCTGGATGAAACTCATTCCCCTTTGCCCCTCCAACCACCTCGCAAACGTGCTTATCTAAATCTACCAACTCTAATACTCCAAGTTATAAGCGTTGACTGTTTGAGCCACGCAGATTATTTCCGACTCGCCGCTGTCTTTTCAGGCTAATACCAGCCGCTTGGCATACACCCCAGCCCAGGTACGCCCTCAAGCAATTTCTCGTCCTTCTGTCAAACAACAGCATGGCACCCAGCCTAAATCAATTGAATCCCGCGGGGAATGCATAGGACCCAACTTTTCAATTAAACACACAGACCCCCAAATCAATTAACGTGCTGCTAATCCAGTAGGCCAAGCTGTCTGCAAACCTCGAGTACCTGGTACAGCCAACTTGAGTAAGCCATCCAGGCATGAGTTCTGCCAAATCGGAAGGTCCACGAACTCATGAAGGCCTACTAACCGCCGCCTAAAGTAACAAGGTGATTGGCCCACTGTACTCATGCCTTCACCCTCCTTCAGTAACACAGCTGCGACCTTCCGGTACGACGCAAATGCCCCTCCAAATTTCGGGTCTGCCGCTCATCCTTCCTAATTTGACCTACTTACTAGTGAAACTTATTTAGATGAATTTCCGACACTCCATTGCTCTCTTTCCACTCCTTTGCACCCAAATCCTCACCCCAAATGCCAGTGTCCTCTTAACTTCGCACGATTTACCCCTGGCTCCCCCAGGCTACCTGGCAAACTTTAGATAACTGTATTTCTCCCTCTGAGCCACAACCTATCATGAAACCCTTTCCCAACCCACTCTTGTCCGGCGCTTACTCCAACTACCCCAGCTAGAAAACACTGCTCTCCTGATTCCTGCGTATTCCAAAAGTAACGCATATCCCCAAAATGTTATGCGCGTATCTGCTAGTCGGCTTCTTCTCCGGCATTTTCCAAATCTCCCTCCTCACTAACCCCCTAGATTGCCAGTCCCGCCGTGACAAGGCAACAATTTGGCCACCTAACACGGCCCCACCCCTATTGATATTATATCCCCCACATTGGCATTCTCTAACAACCGGCTCGTCAACTCCCAAGTTTCTTCTAGCACCTGGTCTTCAGCCGACTAATCCATTAACAAAGATAGTCCCTCGCCGTCCAGTATACCTAACTCAATTGAACTTACTCCCCTATCAAAGCTACGCACTATCCGAACCTCTAATGTATCCGTTAATTATTTGACCCCCACCGAACCAACCTCTTGGATAACACGTGGACTCAAATGTTCCAGTGAATTTTCCCCACTCCTCCTAAACTCCTGCTCAGTGACTCATAAAGTAAGAGAGCTGAGACTGTTAGCAGCCAAAAACCCCTACGATATTATTTTGGCAACAGAAACTTGGCTAACAGACCACAGCTGCACTTGGACTTTTTCGTTGGCGTGTTACACACACTACCAAACCAATAGGTCAAACTGTAGGGGATGCGGTTGGCTAGCCCACGTGAAGCAGCCACACAAAGCTTCCGTTCTCCATCACCCTTTTCTTGATTCTATCGCTGACACCATTTGGCTTTTGATACAGCTACCCGAGCTCCCAATCCACATAGGATGTGTATACCGATCGCCAAACTCGATTAGTCCTGATGTTTCTTGTCTCACCCAAGCCTTCCCTTATCTTTCTGGTCTCCCCTGCAGCGGCAAGATAATTGCAGGTGACTTCAATGCCCCCTAAATTTGTTGGTCTTCTTTATCCGCTCCACTTACTCTACTCGACTTTGTTTCTGAAACGCACTCTGAAGGATGGACTCAGGATGTGACCACGCCAGCAAGGTTCCAGGATATCTTCCACCTAGTTTTACGCATAGCGTTTTTAATGTTAAGGTTTTTGCATTAAATCTCTAGCCTGACAATGACCACAAAATA
This sequence comes from Fasciolopsis buskii, assembly GCA_008360955.1. Taxonomy (NCBI): domain Eukaryota; kingdom Metazoa; phylum Platyhelminthes; class Trematoda; order Plagiorchiida; family Fasciolidae; genus Fasciolopsis; species Fasciolopsis buskii. The sequence goes on from LUCM01001180.1 coordinate 100,206, forward strand.
GTCACTTGTGGCTTCCCTCTCCGTAACAAACCTTCCTTACCCATGTGTACTCACCATACTGTTTCTTTCTATAGTTAAACTCGTAGGGACGATTTCCCTAATGCTCTGCAAACCCTTGATTGGTTTAGCTTCTTTTTATCGCCTGACATGCAGAATGCGACAGACGACCTTTACGTAAAACCTGTTTTTACTATTAATCACCTGTCCACTCCGATCACTCAAAATAAACCCAACAAGCCTAGTAGGGTTTTTCAGCTTCAGATGAAACTTTTGCAGAATCAAAAAATCTTCAATAAAATGGGAGGCTTCGCGCTCTCAATGCAAGCTGGCCCCTTGCAACAAGAATTTCTTAGAGTCCAAACTACTATTAAAAAGGCAGGAAATGCTAGCTCTTTGGCCGCCTAACCCATTTTGGAAGGCTTCCTTTATTTTAAAAGCTCGCACGCAGCCCAACTCTTCAGCCATTCCGAACTTCATCATATTCAACGTCCTACGCATGGCGTTTCCTGTAGACATCGCAAAAGCATTGTCCTACATTTCATTCGACGTTGCTGGCATCATGAATGTGACGAAATATGCCAGGCCATCCCACAGGTCAGGACATGATGGCATCCCACTAGTCATATTTTGCACTGCGGTCCAGATCTTTTACTGCTCCTTCTAAATTCGTTCTCGCTCTTCATGTCTGGTGCTACATTCCCGTCACAATGGAAAACCTCTATTGTCATTCCACACCACAAAAAGGCTTCCATGCGTGAACCTGAAAACTTTCGCCCCATTAACCACAATGCAGTTCCATCCAGGCTTATGGAAAAAATTGTTAAAGAGCAGCTGGTTAACTTCCTTACTACTCAACCTCATCGACCCTGCCCAACTCGGCTTCCTCGGGGGCCGACCTTGTCTCACCTGTCAGTTTGGCTTCTTAAACTTGGTTACCCAAAGTGCTGATTCCCGTTGGTCGATGCTCATAGTTATTCTAGACATGTCAAAAGCGTTTGACCGCGTTTCCCGCTCCAGGCTTCTGGCCAAAATTAGGGCCTATGGAATAAGAAATCCTCTTTTATCTTGGCCGTCATCCTACCCTTCCGTTCGCTTTCAGGTAGTCAATATCAACGGTTGTTTTTCTCAACCCTCTGCTATTACCAGTGGGGTCATTAAGGGGAGCGTCCTAAGTCCTTTCCTATTCCTGCTATAAATTAATGATATCTTTAAAGTTATTCGTTGTGGCACACCATTCCTGTTTGCCGAAGACATCAAAACAATCTACTCTTTTGAGGCTACTTCGTTTAGCTCTGCCGTTGCACTTATCAATGAAGACCTAGAGTCTCTTGATACCTGGTGCTCCAAGTGGCTTATGAAGTTCTCTGCTGACAATAGTTTATTTCTTCGCCATAAACGCCATTCCAGTTCTTCTTCCGCGCACAGTTGAGGACTTAGGGTTACAATACTCATGATCTTTCAACTTCCCTGAGCAAGCCCATCACCAGACCGCTGCAGCTAAAAGAACCGCCACAATGATCCTAAAGTCATTCCGCACTCAAGACTGCAGAATAATCGCCTTCACACCCCATTCTGGTCCCTACCTCAAGTACTGCCCGTTTAGCTTCACGCATATGCGCAAATCCGGTCGAATTTCCATCGAGAATGTGCAGCGGGCTTTCACTAGAAACTTCCGATGGTCCTTCATCCAGCCTATACTACAGGGCCAGATGCCAGCTGCTTAGACTTAAACAGTTGTGGCTTCGTCGAGTTAAATTAAATCTTGCATTTCCCTTTATTATATGCCGTAATAATGTCCACTCTACTACAAACGTCACACGCGACGTTGGTAGTCCCCTTTATCCACTTCGTAGTAGACACTACTCGTTAAGAATACCCCTCACTCGACTATCGATCAGGGCTAAATTCTTCACAGTTGCCTACTCTAAACTGTGCAACAAACTCCCAAGTTCCCTGCGATCGTGCCTAATTTTTGCTCAGTTCAAAGCCCAGCTGGTAAAGTTACTGAATGTCCCGTTCTTGGTTTACCTGACATGAGCTAACACCGGACTAGACTAGGCTTACTAACATGGGATAGAATTTCAGCCGATGACAGAGTCTTTGCTAAGATCATCATCTGGGATTCGGCTTCACCCCTAACTTCCTCACTTTCTCGCACCCCCACGCTAATGCATTTTTTGACCTCCCTTGTACTGATGTACCCTGTTCACCAGTGTCTTAAGCAACTAACCCTTGAGCTTCTCCCAACGTGGGCTGTCGAAAATGTCAGGGTACTTCTTGAGGGATCCATGCCCTCATCAAATCCCGTAGTTTTAAATATCTTCAGCCTGTTTACACCTAGCTGCTCATGTCATCTAACCCTCTTTTACTGGCTTGTCAGGGCTGCATAGGTCGTTCTGGGTAGCCCCTAATCCTCAGCTACTCATAAAATTGATACCATAGCTCAATTCTAGTTACTACATTTTACGGACTAGATGCACCATGTTGCGGTATGTTGTCACGATCCAGTAATTACCATAACCCCAAGCTGGCACCCAAGCCAGACTACTTATCTCTCGCGTTTCAGATCTCGTACCCGGGGTAGACGCGCTGCTACTGTTTCAGTCCTCATAATGGCGGTTCCAAATATGTTATTCCATCATTCCTGGTTGGAACCTGTTAGCTAGAACTGGCGCTCAAGTTCTGGCCCGGTCAACCGAAACTGCTCCCATTATCGCATTGGATATCCTAACTGGCGTCTTTGCGATTGGGTAAATTGCCGTTACTGCTGACTCCGGGACGGATTGTGCACCTCATACTTTCCACCGCACTGCTGACTAAGATAAAAAGCTGCAAACACAAAACCGACGGCTTAGAGGACAGTCATGACAATCGCGGCTATCAATACGCCAGTAACTGCCGGAAGCAAACAGAAGAAGCAAACAGACCTGTTTTTGTTTCACACTGGCTTAGTAGCGTCTGATATAGTCTCCGCATGCCATAATAATCTAGTCTTCTCCTCAATGCCGAGGACGTTTCCGTTCTTCATGCCTTCGAAAAATGTTTTTCCACAAATCTTCATCAATGTTCTTCATCCCTTCACATTTCCGAGAGGATTTAAACTATTTTCTTCGTTACAGGATCCATGGTAAAATGATCGATGTTTATTTCGTTCGCATTTTAATACCTAGCATCCATCGTCCGTCCGTACGCCTCCCTCCGTTTTGACACTTTTCTACTCCGCAGTCACGACTTTTGAAAGATTTCTACGCTGCAGTTTGACTTGCATGTCAGTTTTACAGACTCCTTAAGTTCGGTTATTGCGGACATATCTTGACACCCGCCGCCATCCTGCAAGTGAATCTTGCTCCTACGGCACACATCATTGGTGCATATAAACACCTTGTCCCTCATAGAAGGCCATTTCATTTGTATTTCCTTTTCTTTCTCCGTTTGTGTGCTTACTTCTTCCGTGAAACTGGCACTAATCGTGTAGCATTTGTTCATGCAACCAAGCGTGCCTCTCAAAGTATGCGAGAAATATACTAATATATATGTATATGAAAGTCCTAAAAGGCTTCATCAAGGAGCAGATGTGTCTGCACCTGCCGAAGTACTCCATGATGTGCCATGGTCGATATCGCATATTAAGCGGGTTGATCAATATGCTGCGGAAACAAAGAAAGCCATGAAATAACAAACACTGTCGCGCCGAAACGAGCAGATATTCGTCCCCCTGTATAAGTCCTTCGTTAAGGTTCACGAAGAACGTCGCGTTTAGGTTTGCTGAAGATTTCTTCCAAAGGCGAAGAATGTTTAGAAGAGTTGCAGCCAACAGCTACAAGCATGACTGAAGACCAAAGAAGAAGGATCCATGAGTAGGAATTGAAGAAATCGGGCTTCTTCCCACTGGAACGCTGACGAACTGGAAGTGATATAATATACGGAGACTTCGACAACGGAATCAGGAAAATGGAAGGAAACACGAAGCAGAGCGCACACCTTCAGTAACGGAGTGGGAAATTGATGGAATGCACCGATAAGACACAAGCAGTCAACATGGTTATAGTCACTAGAAAACAAACGATAACGCGAAATAGAATAGGCTGAGAGAGGCAGATGGCAATTTATTTTCAGAAAACTGGAAGAACTATGTACGTTATGCAATACAGATGGTCATAACAGGGATCTCGTATTGAGTTTGCTTGTCTTCAACCTTTTTAACCACTTGTGCGTCATTCGTACACCACGCTGCACGACTGTAACACTGACGATCCAGACATTAAACCGGTATAAGGAAAACACGATCGGAAGGTATTAAGTTTTTAGTATATTCAACAGAAGCATGCAGTCGGAGCGTGCGTGCGCAACGCGCAAAATGGCGTGGGCGATGGGCGCTAATGTTCGGTTAAACAAGGAATCCAATGATGCAAATCTTTGTTCCACCGCATCCCTTGCACCCTAAGAGATCACATCAGTCCTATGGCTAATGAAGTGATTTGAACTAAACTGCACTGAGCTGAATTGTACTGGAGGGAACTAAAGTGAACTAACTATGACCTAAGGGGAATTGAGAGGAAAGCGTCATTAACTTTTCCCCTCTTGTAGAAACTGAGGATTACCACTCTCCTGCTGTGGAAGCATTGTCTGATCCAGGGAGCTCTCGGTGCAAGAACCTGGACGATCATGCGTCTCGCCGTATAGTCATGTAATCTAACTGCATACGTAGCTGGAATGTAACTGGAAGTGGAACTGATCTGAACTGAACAACTGCTGTTGTGCGAGCACGGTTATTACATGAGCGCAGCTGGGGTTGTCCGAACGGTGGGGACGCTTCGTTCGGGCGCTCGACGAGTTATGATCTGCGATGAACTGAGCAACGCGGTAAATTGTTGCTATTTTTCATACAGCACTGAAAACATAGGAGGTCCAAGAGTTCATCATAAAAGTGAAGAATCTTCCGGGATGCACGGACATCAAGCAAGAAGAAGCTGAGAAGGCTGCACATCTTTTTCTTCGAGCAAGGAAGAGAGATGTTAACCGAGCAGTAGAACTTTTTAAAGCGAACAAGGTGATAAAGCATTCTATCTTAATTTTTTAATCCAGTGTCGACTATCGTGGTCCTCGAATTTCTAGACTCAAGTGTACATTTTTAACAAGCCTTTTTCCCTTATTGGTGAAATAACAATGTACATCATTTTCCAGGAAGGGGTCCGCGGCCAGCAGAGGGCTGTCAAGTGGGGAAGTCGACCGGCGGTGGGAGGATTCGAAGCTGCGACCTCCACACCGAAAGCCGCGACCATGTCCGTTTGGCCACCGCTGGCAGGAACTCATAAGAATTGGTCTTATTCTGCTTATTGCTTATCAGTGGACAACAATTGTTGCTTTTGTCATTACTAATTATTTCAGGGTTAATGGATGCAGGAATTGTGACGTCAATTGCATATATGAATGTAAGGCGGTTCCATAAGAAAACAGTTTAAGACCCTTCTGGACCAATTCGTTGCTAGGACGACCCGGTGAATTCCAAGAAAATTGTAATAGTATGCTACTTTCCAGTATGACCTAAGGACCACGGAATGAGGAATTTGTCATTCCCGAAAGAATAGGACTGTTGCTCACTTCATTGTTCCTTGATTAAGGACGGAAGTCCAGCAGTGAGCCTCACCGCTGACTGTTTATTGCGACCCTTATCAGAGGGAGTTGCACCACCTGAAGCAAGTAGTTTTCCATTGGTGGTAGTCATCCTTTTCCGCCGCCGCTGCTAAAAACATGTTCCGTATTTTGTTGGTTCTCTTGGAAACTTGATAGAACAGTGTCAACCCAGTAAACTCCGACCTTTTAGTGTAAAAGCATGTTCTCTAGTTCATTTACATTCGCGGAGTGGGAATTCAGTTTGCAGCTCAGGGTGCAATTCACCTCAGATAATGCACCAAACGTAGATGAAGTCTACTCGGGCATACGGTACGCCTCACAGCAGCCGGGTTATCTGAACCTACCTTCGTAGCTGAGCCATTGCAGCTCCACAAGGAGGCGAGTGGCACACCACTACATCTAATCTAGCCTTGGGGACGCAGTATCTTCAAACTCTAGCTTGGGTGTGCGCGAACGGTGTACAGCAGCTTGAAGGCATTGTATGTATGTGAAGGTCCAGATTCTGTCGATGTACGTGCGGCTCCTCAACGACATAATAACTGTTACTCCAAGACTGCATTGGCCACCGGCTGTCGTAACGGAGACCCCCGCTAGGAGTAGCTGAAGGTCCCGCGTGTCTTCATCATCATCGTTATGTTAGTGTCGCGTGTCCTTTGAACCCACTTGCATGTGCACATTTTTCAGTTCCCTGGCAGCTGCCATGTCTCCGATCGATGGGCGAGGGGCCCCAGGTGCTCCTGCAGTTGTCTCCGGTCGCTCGGTTCTATGTTTACCGTCCAGTTCACTGTGCCAAAGAGGTCTGTTTTTTCTTTTCCATAGTATTAATCTTTAAGAGGCGCCCCTGCATTAACGGAATCAGCTGAAGTGGTATAAGCGCAATCCCAATGGCACTGAAACTCGTAGCATGGGTCATCCTCCGTAGGCTGTACAGTGCAGGTAGGGTTCCGCTCTGAAAAAGTCCGCCAGATTATTACCCTCCCATAGTAGTTAGGGCGTCGTCATAATTTCTAAAATCAGCTGTCCACTCTATGTGCGTTAGGTCATTCAGTAGAAAAAAACTAAAAATGAGGATACATAGACTTGGTTTTGACAACGTGTACACAGCGGTTAGAAAAGAAAAATAAATCTCTTTGGGACACATCAGTGACAGGCAGCATCACAGAATTTCCCGGTCGGCGGAGTGAAATGGTGCTGTCATCTGTCCGACTTATTTTGTTAATTGTGCATCATATAAGTAGTTCTCTTAGGCCGAATACTAAGCGGAAAAACTGGAGGTAGCCAGGCCTCCCAACTATGCCTATTCTCTCGGTAAAGAGCATCAAAGTAGATGTATTCATTTATCCCAAGTTAAACGACCATTTATCAAGTGGTCCGCCCTAGTAGTTATCAGAATTCAGCCCCACTAAACAGGAGCCTAGTTTACTGTCTTATTTGAGGATATAGCTCGACTTAAACTTCGTGGGTTACATAACGATCTCTTGCTTTGACAACATTTTGCTTGGAGTTACTCATGTCATCTCCAATTAACGACGGAATTCCATAAGTAACAGTTAAAACCTGGGCAACAACGTGGTCAATGGACTCCTACGTTACCTAAGTTAGCCAAACATTTTCTCGCTGCATGCTGCTACGTTATCTGCTGGTCTCCACGTGATTTCCCCCACTTATTGGGGGGGAACGGAAAACAGGACAGGGTTTGGTAGACGAGAGTTCGCCATACGCAAAACATGACTCAACCAGCGAAGTCTAATAGAGTTGATGCGCTAAGAAAGCATGTTCTTTGGCCCCGTACTCAATACTGTATTCTTAACCAGCGCACTGTTTACGCAATTTGTTAATCCATTCTTGGCGGTGCTAAACAAACAATGATGACCGAAGACGCTCAGGAGACGAATATCTTAAGTGCGCAAGCTCCATGTCTCAATCATATAACAGAACTAAGCACACCGCCGCACACTACACTCGATCTTTCAATTTCAGCGGAGTACCAGGTTAGCACCATAATTGCTTTATTCCGGCATGCGCAGCTCGGGCTTTTGATATGCGAACGGCAACCTCTGCTACCGAGATAACATTTTCTCACGGAGTTGCCAAGGTAGCTGAAACGGTCAATAATGGTCAGTACCTTCTCACCGAGTACTTTGTTTGGTAGTACTATCGTTCGTTCTTGTAGCAGCACTTTACAAAGGGAAAGACAAAATTCATGCCAAATGGAGCTAATGCTCTCACGAATCTTGTGAAGTTCGATGCGCATGTTCAACGGGTCGGATCTGGCACTGGGTCCAGTGTCTTTGATTGGCGGCGTACTCAGGGTTGCAGTCGAAATCTGTCGCGTGCATTATCGGATTGCTTTGGTCCTAATGCTCATTTCCATTGCGGTTTCTCTGGTATTCTTAGTTGGTCTGATGATTTCTGCTCGTAACGTGCTAACAGCCGAATCGGATAGATATTCTACGGCCAACCGGCTTTGCGGTTTGCGTCGATAGCTATTGAGCTGCAGTGAAAATGACATTAAATCCAATGCGTTATTCTGTGTCTAAGAATGTTTAGGGGTTTCCGACCTTCAGATGTTACAAAAACTTCATTAGCGAAATCATTTTGAAATTCCCCTTTATTTTTTTCTATTTTTAGCGCATGCGGTACACAGAAAACGTCGATTCCATAGACCCACTGGAAGACGGGGTCCGTAAAGAGCTGCTTTCCGGAAAGTTCACTGTGCTAGTAAGTTATTTAACGACTTACTTTCCCTTAAAAAGATATACATATTTATTGTCACGAATCTGTCCATAGAAGCGAACGACGTGAGAGAATGAGGAACTGAAAGACACATTTACATGAAATTCACCCAACATAACACTACTTCCATAAACTGTTTCATCGATCACCCTTCAGGTTCATGGTTTTTCTCTGATCGTTATACTCTACAGCTGCCCAGCCCGAAATAGGTAATTTTTTACAGAGAACGTCACCACAAACGTTTGACTAATGGACCCGACCTGCAAGAGAGTAGAGATATACACGGTGTTCTCAGATCTAGCCGGTGACTGGTATTCTAGTTTACACGATGTATCGAAAGTTATATGGGTCTTCTGATGACTTCAAATGTGGGGCCGAACACTCTGGAGGTTTCGGAAGAACCGGTAACCAAGAAATTTGGTTCCTACATCTTCGTTAAAATGCGGCCTCTTGGTGAAAGACAAACGACTATGAGCTATTCCTTGACTGGCGGTATGTTATGCTGCATAGGCGCCGACAGAGTTCCATGGTATTTTATGGAGAGAACCCTCACCAGACGGAAACACCAAGTCTTCGATGCTGCCGTTTATTCAGTTAGCATAATTTCATCTTTGTTGATGTCATTTGTTGGACTCATTGGTCTGTCAGAGTTGTTGTGGATTTCACGAAATTACTCTCGCGAGAACTACGTAATACGCCACTTTCACTAGTGGAACGGCCGCCAACTCCACGAGGGTGACAAGTTGGACACTGGCTTGTCGGTAACGCAGGGTTTTGCCCGTTGGTGTTATCAGCCGCTTATGCTTTTCTCCTAGGTTGTTTATAAACTGCGGCCTTTTGATTCTTTCTAGGGCAGGACGGTATCTCGCCTTTGCCCGGGTTCTTACCATGCCTGATCTAATAATACCTTTTGCGGTTTTATGTCGTTCCAAGTCTCAGGTCATTGTTTTCAGTTTCTCCGTCTCATCTAGCGAGTCCTGGTGGCTATAGGGCATCCCAATTCTACTACACATGTTTCTTAGCATGTCATAAAAATATATGTTCGAGGGAGGTGATGCCAGTAGAACTTTCTTGTGTTCATTTAGTTCATTGTTTTCATGCGAATGGTTCCAGCTCGATGTTGCCAATTATGAACCATCATTTAATGTTAAGGCAATCAAGCCAGTGGCTTTTCAGCTCATTTTTGTTGTTCTTCTTCCGTTAAGGATTGTTGCGTGAATTTTCTAACTAAAGTTGCCTCAATCGGATTTTGACCCTTCGCCAACTGCTTGGAATCCGCCACATACATGATCGTCCGAAAATCATGTTTTTTCTCAACTTGAAAGACACCGACTCAGTCGACCTAACCAGAAAGTATCCCAGAGAAGTTTGTGAACCTCCTGCAAGCATTGTACTCAAATGGGTATGGTCGCGTAAAGGCATAAAATGAACTATTATGCTCATTCGAAAAAAACAGCGGTGTTCGACACATGCATTTTTGCTTAACTTCCTGATGGACGAGATAACACATGTTGCTTTAACTTTTCCGGATATGGGCATTGAACTGGCACATGGCGAGAAGCTGTGCTATCTAGATAACACAGACGACATCATGTGCCTTTCCCTCTCTTCTACTCAGCCAGTTTCTTCTGTCTACAATCAAATGTCTTTGCCCGCTCTGCCTACCCATAGTGTCCCCACTGATCACACGCTCAATACTCACAACGGCTCATTGCCAAACGGTGTAGTCGGTGGTTTTCAGTTTGCTTGCTCACATTTTCTCAAGCCTCGTCAGCCTTTGAATCTCGGTTCCTTCAATGTGTGCACTTTAATACAGGTTGGCCAACAGGTGTGTTTGGCTCTGACAGTGGATTTGCTTTCGATTGATGTCTGCTGCGTTCGTGAACGACGAATTCAGGATTCGAGTAGAGTAGAGTAATTCGACTAACTGCACACTTCAGGAGACGAAGCAACTAAACCTGTGGGTCAGCGCCTTGTGGGGATAGTCTCGAGTGAGAATGCTGAAGCAGCCCTTCTAGACTGTATCCCAGTCAACAGTCGCTTGTGCGCCGTGAGAGTGCAGGGATCAGTCGGCGTCCGGAAGGATAGTAGTGTTGAACGCAGTTTATTTGTCATCTCGGCTCACGCTCCAACCGACTGCAGCACTGACATGGAGAAAGGCGAGTTTTACGATGACTTGGTCACCCTTGTTCGGAAGAGCAAACGCTCTGACATTGTAGAGGTGACTGATGATTTTAAAGCACAAGTTGGGAAACTGAGTACATCGGAGTCCTTTTTAGGTGGGCGATGCGCCTTGCCCACTCAGTGGACAGATAATGGAGAAAGACTTCTCTAATTTTGTGCAGACAATGACCTATTCCTATCTAGTACGAATTTTCGACACAGTTCGCGTCTCATAGTGACATGGCGTTCTAACACGACAGGTACTCTGAGTCAGATCGACCTTATTTCAGTAAGCTAGCGTTGGCGCCGTTCTGTCCAGAACTGTAGATCATACTAGACCACGTATGTCGATTCGGACTATGCGTTAGTTTTAGTGCGATTTTTGCTGCAGCTCAACGGCCATCTACGCAAGTCACAGACCCGATTGGCTGTCGAACGTTTGTCTGATTCGGCTGTTCGCAACAGCTATGAACAGAAACTATCCGAGGAACTAAGAACTTCGACGAGCAGCAATGTAGACGAGCAGTGGGATCGAATTAAGCAGGCGATGCATTTCACGGCAGATTTCGCCTGTGGTCCTAGGTGTATCGTTCATCAAAAACACTGGATCTCGCAAGGTTCGCTGGGTCTAATGGAGCAAAAACGCAAGCTGTCTAACTGTTAGGAAGTGAATAAGATGCATCGACAGTTGCGGCTTCAATGGACGATAAGCCTTTTGAATGACGGTGAACACTTGTGGGTTAAGGTAGCCGAAGAGATGGAGGAAGCAGCTGCTTCAGGTAACAGTCAAAGACTGTTTAAGCTTATACGAGGCATTGGTGTGCGGCGAACTTCGGTTAGTGAAGTCGAGTGCGATAAGAATGGAGAGCTTATCCATGGTAGACAACAAAGGGTGGACCGTTGGGCAGAGCACTTCAAAGATCAGTTTGGCTGGCCACACGCTAACGTATTAAGTCCGACGTTCACAGCTGAGAATCCTTGGGAGGTATCACTTATTCCCCTAACGGAAGTGGAAGTGAAGTCGAATATTCGAGTTCTGAAGAGGGGAAAAGCAGCCGGATCCGACGACCTTCCCCCAGTTCTTTTCAAATTGGGAGGTGAATCTCTGGTGAAATCACTTACCTCCTTGCTTTGTGATATTTAGAACGAGGGGCGTATTCCGTTATCGTGGGGCGAGTCACTGATTTTACCCATTTTCGAAAAAGGCACACGTGGTGACTGAAACAATCATCGTGGGATTAGTTTAATTCTGATAGTTACTAACGTGGTATCTTCAATAATGCTGCGCCGTTTGACACCGATTCGCGAGTGCGACTGGTAAACCTTTCGCGACCATTATACTCGCATACCTATGGTCGTGTGAGGTTATACGGTGAAGTATCATGTTCATTCGAAACGATTAGTGGCGTTCGACAAGGGTTTCCGATCTCCCCATTCTTGTTCAACTTCGTCATGGACGAGGTGATGGAAGATGCTTTAGGAGGTCTCCGGGATGTAGGAGTCGAACTGGGAAGTGGAGGGAAGCTAT
>LUCM01001180.1:112276-126553 GCA_008360955.1 Fasciolopsis buskii
AGCCTTTTGAATGACGGTGAACACTTGTGGGTTAAGGTAGCCGAAGAGATGGAGGAAGCAGCTGCTTCAGGTAACAGTCAAAGACTGTTTAAGCTTATACGAGGCATTGGTGTGCGGCGAACTTCGGTTAGTGAAGTCGAGTGCGATAAGAATGGAGAGCTTATCCATGGTAGACAACAAAGGGTGGACCGTTGGGCAGAGCACTTCAAAGATCAGTTTGGCTGGCCACACGCTAACGTATTAAGTCCGACGTTCACAGCTGAGAATCCTTGGGAGGTATCACTTATTCCCCTAACGGAAGTGGAAGTGAAGTCGAATATTCGAGTTCTGAAGAGGGGAAAAGCAGCCGGATCCGACGACCTTCCCCCAGTTCTTTTCAAATTGGGAGGTGAATCTCTGGTGAAATCACTTACCTCCTTGCTTTGTGATATTTAGAACGAGGGGCGTATTCCGTTATCGTGGGGCGAGTCACTGATTTTACCCATTTTCGAAAAAGGCACACGTGGTGACTGAAACAATCATCGTGGGATTAGTTTAATTCTGATAGTTACTAACGTGGTATCTTCAATAATGCTGCGCCGTTTGACACCGATTCGCGAGTGCGACTGGTAAACCTTTCGCGACCATTATACTCGCATACCTATGGTCGTGTGAGGTTATACGGTGAAGTATCATGTTCATTCGAAACGATTAGTGGCGTTCGACAAGGGTTTCCGATCTCCCCATTCTTGTTCAACTTCGTCATGGACGAGGTGATGGAAGATGCTTTAGGAGGTCTCCGGGATGTAGGAGTCGAACTGGGAAGTGGAGGGAAGCTATGTGACCTAGATTACGCAGACGACGTCGTGTGCCTGTTCGAGTCTGCGGACCATGGACAACGCGTACTAGATAGACTGTCGAGATCGGTTGCTCGGTTCGGCATGTGCTTTGCACCTTCAAAGTTCAGAGTGCTGTTGCAGGACTGAACGACAGTAGTGCCAAATTTGATGCTGGGCGGAGAGAAACTATCGACTGTGGACCGTTTCACCTACCTTGGTAGCTGTGTGTCCAACGATGGTAGCTCGGGATTGGAGGTAAGTATGCGTATATCCAAGGCTCGAGCAGCTTACGCTGAGCTGATGCACTTGTGGCGTCAGCCTGATATTTCACTGAAGTTGAAAGGTCGTGTGTACTGTGCTGCAGTGCGTTCAGTTCTGTTGTACAGTTGCGAGACGTGGAGTATGCGTGTGGGCGATGTTCGTCGGTTGGAGGTTTTCGACAACCGATGTTTACGTACTATGGCTAGGATTGGATGGAGTGACCGGGTATGAAAATTAGTAGACTACGCTGATTGGGTCACGTGTTGCGTATGACGAACACTCTTCTACCATACCGTGCCCTATTTTGTGTTCCTCCTAAGGAATGGAAGAAGCCATGTGGAGGCCAACAGATGACGTGGCAACGTGGGATGAGAAAATGTACAGCGAAATTAGGTAATGTAGGTGTCTCACGTCTTCGTGGTTGGGGTCCGAAAGCCTCGTCAGCTAGCTGGCTGCAGATACTGAGGGATATGGCATTGAACCGTGAACAGTGGCGATCGTGTTTTCGTTTTCTGTGGAATCTAATTGATTAAAAGTGTGCGTTTGTACAGTTAGACTGTGTTCCGTTTGTTGGCTGCATCAGCATCTTATGTTTTCCCGTTTGTTTAAGTCCACTCTCTGTCCGCTTCGAACATTCACTCTTTATAGAAACATGTAACTCCGGGGAATGGCAGTGGTCTGTCAGGCTTGCCTTGCTGTTTGACGCTGAACGATGATGGTGATGATGGTGATGATCATGTGCTGTTGGATTCTGCGTACGCCAGACAAACTGGCGAGGGTTGTAACTCCATTCGGGATGTAGTTTGCAGCTTCAAAATGTCAGGTACCGTAACAAGGTTGAACGACAGTAGCTCCGAGTTTACTACTCGATGTGGGGGAACCAGCCACGGTAGCTTCTTCACTTAGGCTGGTAGGTTGGTGTTGGAGGTTACCATCCGTACATCCAGGGCTCGAGGTGAGTACGCCGACATGATGTTTCGCTCTCGTTGAAAAACCATGTGTTCTGTGCGGCTGGGCGCTCAGTTAAGTTGTATGGTTGAGACACGGAGTTTAGGTGCTGAAGCTGTTCGTTGCTTGGATATTTTCGACCGTCGATGTCTTCATAGTTTTGCTAGGATCTTTCATCTCTTACTTCTTTTAATAATGAAATGACAGTTTACATCATTTTTCAGGGAGGGGGCCGCGGCCGGCAGAGGGCTGCCAAGTGGGGAAGTTGACAGGCGGCGGGAGGATTCGAACCTGCGACCCTCAAGTACAAGCGTCACGACCTTATCCACTTCCGGTCATGGTGTAAGCAGTGTGCTTGTTAGGACCGCACTGTTAGATGCTTGTTCAGGGACTACTGTCAAAGCGGAACGAGCTCAGTTGACTTTGTTGGTTGGTTCACAGGTTGCCTAGGACAAACACTACCATACCATGCCCTGTTTTCCGCTCTTCCCACGGGGTGGGAGAAACCACATGGGGCCCAACAGCTGACGCAGCAGTGTAGGATGAGAAATTATACGGCAAACCTAGCTAAAAACAAGTGCTTCGCATCTCCGTGGTTTGGGTTCAGAAAACGTTGAAAAGGGATGGTCATGTCTTTTTCCTCCGAATCAGACTGACTGAATAAATGTATTTGAACAGCTAGACTGTGTTCCTTATATTGGTTTCTACGGCATTCTTTTCTCTTCTCACGTGTCTGGGTTGTGTATCCATTCGTTCTATGAGTCTAAGAGAGGCAGCGACCAGTAGGGCTTGTTCCATCCTTTGGCACTGAAAGTTGATGGTGATTTGTGCAGAACGTTTCTCTCAAGGTTTTTGCGTTTTTCACTAGTGTCGCCTGAGTGTGTTTATAGCTAACTGATGTTTATGGAACTGAAGGTTTCCCTGCATGATGCTGCGGAACAGTGTTAAACACGTTTCCCGTAGCACTGTGAATAGCAATAAGCAGTTGAGAAACAGAATCCCGGGGTCAAATGAGTACTCACCTTACTTTGGAGGTACACATGCCGGGAAGACAAACAATGTTGCGTAAGCAAGGTGTCAACGGGGTAGGTAAGCGAGATATAGTAAGAGCAACTAGCTGTTTTTTCTCAAGAAACGTTACCCAGTGCCGTGTCTACTAATGGGCTAGCGTTGTTAGCAGTCAAGTAAGCAGGGAGTGTACCTTCATTCATATGAAGTTCTTTGCTTATTATGTAACTAAAAGAAAAGCGTCCGGATTTCCCAATCTCCAAACGCTTTCTTGTTGGACAACAACCTGTAGTTGTGTGGTTGATGAGCCGGCTTCTTGAATGTTTAGCAGGACAATTGGGAAGAACAAATCGCGGGTTTGATGGAAAAATTCTCAGTTATCCCGTTTGACTGCACTCTTTTTTGCCAGTAAGGTGATGGGGCTTGTTTTTATCTTTTGTGGAGTACTTTAGCAGAGCAGTGATTAGTCTTATCCTTTTTCATGCAATAGTTCTCGAAGATGTTGTTGTTTGGGGAGCCGTTGTCGGTTTTCCATTACCAAGAAGCAGTAAAGACCCTTCAGATGGTGAGTATAAGGAACACATATTCCATTAAAATTGTCCATACATCTGTCAGTTCGGTTTATATTCCTGATTTTGGCTGGATTTAGAAAACTAACCACCACAATACAGCTGACCACATATGCATTCTTGGATTATTTCGTACACTGCCCTGGAACACTGCACGTGGACCAACTCGTGACTCTGAGGCGAATACTACTGAGTAGTAACCGCAGTAAGGCCTTTATAGTCAGTCTCTTTTGTCGGTATCTGTCGCAGTTCTGACGTAACCAGGCTTTCGAATTATCTTAGTACTTTCCGCTTTTGGTTTACGCTAGTACTCTAGAGTTCCGGTAATAAGGGTAGTTGCCTTCATTCCTTAGTTTGAACAACATTTGTAACCTGGCAGTTGGCTTTGCGCTGTGCTCATCATTACGAATTTTAAACTGTTGGTTGGATTTTTACCTTAAACGGTTTCTAAAGTCACTGAATGTATCGTATTAGTGTGGTGAATGATACCGGAATCTTCATTCAGTCACGTTGTTCGATGCTTGATAGAAGGCGAGGGTGAGATATCCGGGCTTATCATGCGGTTGCACGTAAATCCTGATTACTCCTTCACTCCCTTTGAGCGTAAACGCGGAACTGAAATTCTTGGAGTATTTTAGGTAATGCCGTACGGCACAAGAATAACTTCCGTAGCCGTTGAAGAAGGGCTCAAAGAAAGCGAGGCCTTCCCCATATGTTCTTGTTGCCACCTTCCTAAATGTCCACAGTTAGGCAGCATTTGACAGCCGGGGATGTGTATCCGTAAGTACGAACTCCGTTACGGCTGTTTGCTTATAGGAAGTGGCGAAGAGAGGCGAATTTCTTCGGCATGTTCTCCAATGATAAACAGGCCCACAGGACTGCGCCATTGGCTGAGTCAAACGCCGCTTTCAACCAAAGAAGAACATCCTGAATGTGCGGTGGTCATGTCTATGTCGAAAGATTGGTTGCAGTATGGATTTAGTCATTACAGCCCCGATCGGGTTGGAAGACGGGTTGGTTCTGACGCATACACTTTTCCGAGCATCAGAAATTGGCGGGAGCCAACAGTCATACTCGAGAACTTGGACTGGCATAGAACCATAGGGGATTCGGATTAGTCAAGAATTAACTTACATCGGAAAATATTGGTTATTATGTAGACAAATATCATGTGGTCATTACTGGCTTGACACATACTAAGGTATGTGATACCACGCCACTCGTCGTGGTTTCCGTCTCCGTCCAGATGTAGTTTCCCTTGGAGTTTACGGAATAGGGCCCCCTTCATTCCGTTCATGCATGAGAGATGTAATAAAGTAAGCCGTGAGAATCAGAACAGATTTCCATCGGTTAGTGATCTATGAGACCTTGTCGGTATAAAAACGCGTTGTGCTATTGCTTGTAATCATTGTACTCGACTTTATTGGACGGTGATTCGCTAATGTAATAACCTCCGTTAAGTGTTTGTGCGTGATTGATGAATCTGGTTGCAGTTATCACAATAGGTACTTGACATCCGGAACATCAGGGCAGTAAAACGTCCTTTTTATGGTCCCTACTTAACAATGAAGCTATTAGACGAAATTTGATTAGGAACATGCCGACGCGAGACCTGCGATTCAAGAATGTTTTGCTTATTGCCGTGCAATTGGGGCGGAATGGAATTTATTCGCTTCGCCTTGGAGACGATACGGGCAGGTCATCCCATCTATTTGGTCATTAGACGAAAATGAACGACGGTGGAAGTTTTATGCTAATCTTATCTCGGTCAGGGGAGTCTGATTATGTATGGGTGCTTGACATTGGAGATTGACTTTCGGGTCTCGCCACTGTGCATCAATTTTGACGATAGACGGTGCATTGCTGCTTTTCGATGTGTAACCCGAACCGGTCTGACACGACCTACCGTTATTTGACTTTTTACTGCAATCGAAGTTATCATCATCAAAACGGGAAAGTTTTCTACTCTCGGAACGTTCTGCAAGAGGATTGTAGCATAGCACTTATTTCAGAATCAGGTTGGTTACTTTCAATGTTTTTAGAGGTAGGCAATATTGCGAAAAATTGAAAAGAATTGCCTGGGCACAAGTGCAAAAGTGATTCTACAGGAAAGTAATAATAGAGAAAAGATTGAGAAAAATACAAAAAAGCTAGTATTTAGTAAATCAGGAGAAAACAAACCGAAATACGAAAGGGAGTACACGTAGTGATTTTTGAGTAAGACGAAGTAAACGAGATTTTAGAAGCAGTAAGGAGAGCTTGGTTCGCGGATCCCGAAATATGAGTGCATTTAAGTCAATGATTTAAGGCCGAAGAGTACAAAACGGTTGCGGTCTATGTTAGTTACACGGGAATTGTCAGGGAGGAGGGAGACCAGTGCCGAGGAACATTGCTAAAATTGGTACGTTCACGGTTGATGGTACGAAACGTCACCGAAAGCACACGATCGGCTTCGCGGCTATTTCCGTTTTTTCCGGGGGGGGGGGAGTGTCTACTCAACACCTTTCTGTGCCGTCATTCTTATTTGAATGGTCTTTAGTGAGTCAACGGATAATCGTGCGATTTTTAAATGGACTCAGTATCCTTGTTCTCTTCTCATGGTTCGAATGAGATTCTAGTTAGGAAGGCTTGTTCGGCAATCGAAGCGAACACTGGTGAATGTACAGTACCCAAAACGACAACAGTATTCATGGGGAAAGAATGACAATACCTATTCGTTGTGGTTGGGTTTCGACCTTCTGCTTCAAAAGAAATAAGCAATAAAAAGTAATACGATCCAGTTAGAATACATATGCCATCAGGCGAAAACGACAAAAATCATGATATTTTATTCGGTTGTGACTTAAAACCTTTATCTCTGTGTAATGTGCACGCCTGTATATCTACAAAGTCCTTCACTTCGGGATGATGTCATCACACCGTGAAGTTGTTCAGTGCCGCTGAATTCCCGTCTTCCGATATGGATCACCCTATGCGTTCGGACAATAAGGAACAAATTAGTAACAGACAGGAATTAACTGTCACCCGGCTGATTATCGAGAATGACCTGTTTCGATCTTTCGTAATGTTGGCTTTAGTGGGTATCCGATATCCCTGTTTCACAGCACTCATACGCTATACGTGTTGTGAGAATAAAGTGACTGGAATGAATGTTCTTTTCTACAAATTTCTGCCCGTATTCTCGTTTCCTTATGTCTCTCCGGGTCATTACGACTCCCCACCAGAAGGGTTTGATAAAGGCATCCTGGTCGCCCAACTGGACTATTTGTTTATTCTGATGGCCTTAAACTGTGGAATATACGACGCACACAAACAAACACAAAAGCAGTTGAAAAAGTTATATTTTGCCTGTCATGTGTCTTCGATTTCAAGTTTCGTCAACGGTACTTATCTTTTTGAGTGTTTATTCTCCAGCTCCCTTCGGAAGGAATATTTCTGTTACGTTACCAGCGGATGTACAACGTTAGTTATATCGGAACCTAACTGAGTTCGAAGTGTATGGATATATTCATGCTTGTTCGGTTGAACGTGTGATCAGTGAATCGTTCAATTATCTCCGATAACCTTTCTCCGTGCATTTATTGAATTCGATTAGAAAACAACCCTAAGGAAGATTATTCAAGACAACCAAGACGTCAGAAAGTTGTATTGTCACAACGAGATTACACCTTGACGTGGTGTGACGACTTATGTGCCTCCATAATCCAGTGAGCTTTACAGGATGGCTTATCTCAAGCCGAAGATCCAATCATGCCTGGAAGGCCAATGGGTGGAGGCCTGACGAAGTAGTCTCCTGGTCCTCCAAGTTGGGGGTTGATCTGAGTTAGCAGCTCAGTCTGAAAAACGAGTGTAAGAATAATTGATCCAAATAAATGGGCTTCCACTCAGCTATTCCTCGCTGCCTTGCGGTCAGGTTCCTGTCAGTACCAAAGCCTTTAGTTGAGAACCCTAATCGTTTTTCTATTTAGCGGCTGGACTCCCTAGCAGCATCCGTCCATCAATCCCCATGAGTTGCAAGCTGACAAATAATTCTATACTGCATCGGTCGTCGCGCAGGATAATCAGGATCGCGCTGCCCATTGCGTCGAGCGGGGTGGGTAGTAATAAGTATGCTACTGCTCAGAGTTCCCTCTCTTTTACTCAACCAGTTTCTTCTGTCTACAATCAAATGTCTTTGCCCGTTCTGCCTACCCATAGTGTCCCCACTGATAACACGACCGATACTCGCAACGGTTCATTGCCAAACAGTGTAGTAGGTGGTTTTCGGTCTGCTAGGTCATATTTTCTCAAGCCTCGTCAGCCTCTGAATCTCGGTTCCTTCAATGTGTACACATTAATACAGGTTGGCCAACAGGTGTGTTTGGCTCTGACAGTGGATTTGCTTTCGATTGATGTCTGCTGCGTTCGTGAACGACGAATTCAGGATTCGAGTAGAGTAGAGTAATTCGACTAACTGCACACTTCAGGAGACGAAGCAACTAAACCTGTGGGTCAGCGCCTTGTGGGGATAGTCTCGAGTGAGAATGCTGAAGCAGCTCTTCTAGACTGTATCCCAGTCAACAGTCGCTTGTGCGCCGTGAGAGTGCAGGGATCAGTCGGCGTCCGGAAGGATAGTAGTGTTGAACGCAGTTTATTTGTCATCTCGGCTCACGCTCCAACCGACTGCAGCACTGACATGGAGAAAGGCGAGTTTTACGATGACTTGGTCACCCTTGTTCGGAAGAGCAAACGCTCTGACATTGTAGAGGTGACTGATGATTTTAAAGCACAAGTTGGGAAACTGAGTACATCGGAGTCCTTTTTAGGTGGGCGATGCGCCTTGCCCACTCAGTGGACAGATAATGGAGAAAGACTTCTCTAATTTTGTGCAGACAATGACCTATTCCTATCTAGTACGAATTTTCGACACAGTTCGCGTCTCATAGTGACATGGCGTTCTAACACGACAGGTACTCTGAGTCAGATCGACCTTATTTCAGTAAGCTAGCGTTGGCGCCGTTCTGTCCAGAACTGTAGATCATACTAGACCACGTATGTCGATTCGGACTATGCGTTAGTTTTAGTGCGATTTTTGCTGCAGCTCAACGGCCATCTACGCAAGCCACAGACCCGATTGGCTGTCGAACGTTTGTTTGATTCGGCTGTTCGCAACAGCTATGAACAGAAACTATCCGAGGAACTAAGAACTTCGACGAGCAGCAATGTAGACGAGCAGTGGGATCGAATTAAGCAGGCGATGCATTTCACGGCAGATTTCGCCTGTGGTCCTAGGTGTATCGTTCATCAAAAACACTGGATCTCGCAAGGTTCGCTGGGTCTAATGGAGCAAAAACGCAAGCTGTCTAACTGTTAGGAAGTGAATAAGATGCATCGACAGTTGCGGCTTCAATGGACGATAAGCCTTAGGAATGACCATGAAAACTTCTGTTTTGTTGTCTCTCACCGTTCACCAGAAAAATATGTGCAAGCACACGCTTCTGCCATTCTTGACGCAGTGCTTGAAATTGCGATGCACATAGCGTTTCTGGATACCTTAATTGCTAAGCTGTTTAACGGATGTTGAACTACCTGTGTATCGTCACTGAAAATCTGTTCCGTGGGTGGTTTTCAAGTTCGCATTCCAAATGACTCGACAAAGCGTTCTCGGAGCGAAGTTGTGAAGAAATGGCTATGGAGGGCAGCCTTACCGTGCTCCACTGGAGACGACGAAGGGTGGCGAAAGCTGGTCATTAACCCTTACCCGACTCGCGTTATGACAGTGAAACTCAGTGAGGACCGGCACACTTTCCAGGTACTCCACTCCTCCCTGAACATTGTCATAGTTCAGATCTCTCAGCGCAGATATGTAAAGACACGATGATTGCCGTGCGATAAGTAGAGTACTGTTCCAGCAACCGTCGGATGGTAAAGATTTTAACGATGTATTCATGACCGGCACAAAACCCAGTCTGTTCCTCACGAGTTCGCTCCTCACCCCTGTTGTACAACCTGCGAAGAATGACGATCGAAAGCAGCTTTGACATTATCAGATTTAGGCTAATGTCCTATGGTCATAGCATAATTCCTTCTTAGAGGTGGGGAGAACAGTCGATTCGCTTCAAAGAAAGAGAACGTCCTCGGAATACCAAACCTTGGAAACGAAAACTTGAGATCCATTTCTTCATCTATAAACAGAACCGGGAAAAAGCCATAAAAGTCATCGCTTTATAGCTTTCCTTGTTGATTGCGAATCGTCAGCTTCACGGATTCTCTCGGTCACCCAATGCTTTCCTACCGGTAGCTCGGGTGAGATAAAACAGCTTTCGGGAATTTTTCATGGCGTCAATATTTTTCATCTGCGATGCTCTTTGAGACCAGATCTCGATCCCTACGCAAGCTTCCTTTGAGTTAACCTCTCAATACGAGTCGTAGTTCACCATACTCACTACCAGCCGAGATGGACTGGTGTGCGTCAAGAAGACACAAACTCAGCAAAAATCCAGGGAGCCAAAATGCACTGGGTCAGGCCATAACTCATTAAGTCAGCAGAACGTGAGGCTTTTTTGATAAGTGACCAATACCCATTGATGTTATTAAGCGGGGGCCGTTGTGGCTTTTCAGCTAGCTCGCCTCGAAGGGGTGGTAGGCGAATAAGGTCAGATAAGTTGTCTCAGTCTAACCGACGCTGCATCGAACATTTTACGTCCAAATCGAAGCGCATGGACAGCTTGGTGTAGATTAACGCATGGTTGGAGTCGAGGACTACTCCAGTGCGATCGATATTGGTAGCTAATAGCAATGTAATCTGTTTCGGTCCACCGCTGACTAGAAAAAAGGCGGAAGCCAAGTGACGCACCTGCGATTGGAACGTTTAAGACTCGTTATTACGAGGAGCAGTCGGTGGTCTGAACACAGCCATCAAGCGTTCCCCGTCTTTTGAACGACGGGAATTGAGACCAAAGGGTCCTCCTGAATGCACTTTTTTCGAGGTTCCATGTCTCTTGATAAAATTGTTATTTCCTCCGGTCGTGCTATATGCAATAGGTCGTGCAGCTTTTGTTAGAAAGTGTCCTTAATTACATCTGAACTGCAGTCTGTAAGCACGTACGTTGAGACGGCAAGCAAGTTACGTCTGCCCGAGCGGTGACTATTTACTTTGCACGAACCTCTAGATCTCACTGCACATAACCGACTGCCAACCACCGTCGGGTCAAAAAAAAATACAGCCTCAAACCTCTCACTGCGAGTCACACCATCGGTAACAGAAGTAGAAGCCACAGCTACGGGGTCCCTAAGACGTCGCAGATGAAGCTTCACCAAAGGGATTGGATGGGGATGTCAGTTGAATAATAGGACTAGGGTCTTGAGTTAGAGTCCCTTGGCTACAATATACATCTTTGACTAGTTTATCCAGTGCATGAAGTAGACGCGCATGTTGTGCTCCATAAATCACGCTTTAAATGTGACTGGTTTGAAGGAGTGCATCAGCCGGTGAAAGCGAGTTCGATAGGATTTGAATGCTATCTGAAGGAGAACGCAAGCGAACGGGAACGTGACTTGCTCCAGTAACATACCATTGACATGGCCGACTGCGATTCCCGATGAATATAATAAAATTGGGCGTGAAGGAGGTACTATAAGTCATTAGCGAAACGAACAGTTGTGTACGGTGAATGATCGCTTTTGTGAATAAGAGAATGGTGAGAATATCCGTGGAAAGACCAATCATGTCCATGGTTGTGTGGGCCATAGGCTTCCGTATTACTCGGTTGTCTTGTATAAAGTGGGCCCTTTTATTCGAGGGCACACCTCTAGCTTGTGCGCAACCAGGCGCACTCTGAAAAAACAGGTGAATCGTTCCAGACGACCCGGTAGCCGCCTGATCAGTTCATGCGGCTCTTATGGAAAACCGTGTCTGGTCAATAGAACACGACAAGGAGCAATGGCCTTATTTAGTTGGCGGGCTGCACTGCTTACGTCACATTACCATCAGCGGGCTTTTGTTGGATTTTTTAGGGAAAAAGCTGGCCAGGTGAAGAACCCACCATGTCCTCGACACTTCCGCTGCTTGTCCCTGGCCGCTTATTCGGTGAGCTTGGGCCCACCTTATCCACGGGTAATCAGCTAGATGGTGACAGTTTCTTTATCCGCAACGCAGGAAAGCGCCCAGTAGCCTGCCTCTCTGCTTTGAGCTAACGGCGTGTTCATACAAGTTTGTTCGAAATGAACAGCTGGTGTATCATTAGGTGAATACACCAAGCCTTATTTTATTCGCAAATTTCCAAGGCTAACGTTGCCGGTAGAGCTTGCGATTGACCGACATTTCAATTAGATAATTTAATTAAACTCTTGTGTTGAGAAAATTTACCTATGGTAGCCGACACGCTAGTCAGTTACACTTCTCACCGACAACCCTGTCTACAATTTTTGAATGAATACATAGTTTTTTCCATTTCGCTAAAATGCATACGCCATACCTCTTTGTTATTTGTTCAGCTTCAGTAATTATCGCACTTAGAATAAGACAATTCGGGCCACGGCCAATGAGCTGCACGAGCTGGGTCTTCCAACATTGGAGCCGTTCGATGGGTAGTCCTTGGATTCGTACAGGATTGAGGTGCCACTTGGAAGTCGTTCTCTTTTCAAGATTCTTGTTCTCAGTTTACTCTGGGGAGATTGTGTTTATCGGGTGAATTACACTTTTATTGCTTCGAACATTCAAATCCAAACCTCATGCTGGTTACTAGTGACAAGTCAATCTACTTTCGCCTGGGTCATCACCACCCTTGGTTTATTAAAATTATAGTGACCACGTAACTGGATCCTAACCGTGATAATCCTGACCATATGGTGCTCGATAATCACCAAATGTCCCAACCACCGCTTTTCTCATTATGGAAGCTTTTTGTGTAAGCGCTAGTTGCGTACACATTACCATCTTTATCCGAAGTACCTCTTCACATGATATTGTTGTTCTAATGTTTTCGTGCATTAGGGAGTAATCGATGGATTGGACTCAATCTGCTGCAAGTTACTGGGCTTCCTTTTCTCGTCGGTCACACTGTCATGCGGTTGCCCCACTCGGTATTGGTTGCTATTGTTATTTCTTGCTTAATTCTTTTCCGGGCACAGATGGCCCTTTTCCACAATGCATTGGTTCACTTCAGTCATTTCTCTTCTTAGCTAGCCTTCTATAAGCGCAACAAGTCATATGTCTAGTATCCCTATACAAATGTTGCTGATTGAATGAAATTAGTATGCGAATCTTTTGAATCTTTGTTTTGTTGAATACCACTTTAAGGAATCGACTATCCAACTCACGGTTTTGTCGTTCTCTCACCATAGCAACCCAATCCAGGTGACTCAGATGAACTGACTGCTACCATCGCCATCTTTACTGCCCATCGCCATTGGCCTCCGTTAACTACTCATCGAGACACACTAAAAGGAGTGCTATATCAACTGGACATTGCCATGATGGAGTAAGCGTCTTTCCACCAATATTGTGAATCGAATCATTATGTGTGACCAGCACCCGTTTTTGAGAAATAGAGGAACTCCCGTAATTCCGTTTATCGATTCCGGTCCTGTTACTTTATATCACTCCTAGTTTCAGAATCTCAGTTACTGGTTTCCTCACTTGTGAAGTTTACTGTTTTTGGCTTTGGGGCAAGACTGGTTCGACAGCACTCCCGGTGGTTTACGAGACCCTCAGATTGTCCACCTGGGTTATACTCTTTGATCAAATTCTCGGAGTACTCGGGTTGGGACACTGTTAATGTCGAATCCACAACAGCATCTGTTGCGGAAAAGCCTCTTGATTTGGTTGAATGTGGCGATCCCAACTAGGCGATCGGGAGTGTAATAAATCCTTGCGATTGACGAAAATATTTACTTGAGCCAACCAAGAGTTCAGCTTGTTGCATGCTACATTCTCCGGTATTCGTCGTACTCGATTTTTCAGCAGCAACTAAGAATGCATCACCGTTTAGCCGGGGCCTTACAACTGTCCTTTTCGGGTCCAGTGTGATCCCCGTTTCAGTCTTGTGTACAACTTGTACAATGCACAATGTAAGATGTACTGTGTGAAAATAGCACTGATAGCAGCAGTGGCAGCAGAACATGTATTCTGATTGACTTTACGAGTCGCTGTTAATTGTACCTCATGTTAGTTGTTCTCGTGAGATCTTGGTCTTCAAACATGCTGTCCAGATCGCAAACGGTTCACCGCAGGTTAAGATAGCAGCATCAGGTTGTAGTTGGCCTGACCAGAGTCAGCTACAATACATTGATCCAGATGATAACTGGGAGGAAAGAGAACAAGTATCGCGGTTGGTTATTCTTGAAGTTGAAATCACCCAATTGGATCTGGGTATTTTCTGCGTGAACATAGAGGAGCAGCCTCGGTCTAAATTTGTTTATCCGTTTCCATTCATAATTGTAGAAGGTTCGTCAAAACACCACAGGAATAAACCCTTGCGCGCGCCTGCAAAACTTCTTTGCTTTGCGCGCTCAGAATTAAAGTATAAAATCGAATTTCTTCAAAACTACCTATACATGGTTGGACTGTAGAAGCAGTATGCACCTATAAATAATCCCATACTGCATCGGTCGTCGCGCAGGATAATCAGGATCGCGCTGCCCATTGCGTCGAGCGGGGTGGGTAGTAATAAGTATGCTACTGCTCAGAGTTC
>LUCM01001181.1:6041-79429 GCA_008360955.1 Fasciolopsis buskii
AAAAAGGATTTGTGCGCATGTAATTTACGTGTCTCATCCAACGCCTGTCTTCAACGGATTATACTACTCAGTGACTAAAGATGTTGGACAGCACTGAAAGATGTTTAGACAAATACCGTTTGCTATATATATATATATATAAAGAGAGAGAGAAAGAGAGAATTTCTTCATAAGACCAATAATAATACTGAATAAAATTAAAATGAGCATGCTCACGACTTTTTCATGCTACAAATTTGATATAACCACAAAACGGGACTAATTTCCGGCGTAGGTCATCTTAACTATGGCAGGCACTAATGTGTGCCTAATTTCTTCATTCTCGATGCACCTTAGATTTACACACTGTGAAACGATATTTTTCATCGATAAACGATGCGTCACGTCGGTAATACAATCAACGCGGTTAGCAATTCGAATTCCGGTCTCGAACGGACTCTAGTTTTGGTCGCTCCAGGTGAACAAATGTGTTATTCTGTTTGCTAAAAGCAAAATTTATGCAGTTACTTTTTATTTTCTCCACTCTACGTCGTCTGGTCATAACATTGTCTCGTCAGTTAAGTAGTCCGTACCACCTCGGTTTCAGTCAGCATTTCTAGAATGCAAGCAAACCAGGATTTTCGTAGTTGAAGGTTTTATGAAATGTGGTTTACCAAAACTGACACTATTATAGCAAATATAGAAATATTGGTTGGGCCCTTGTAAGTCAAGGTAATTTCGAGGGACAAACTTTGCTCAGACTGCTCCATCTCTGAGTGGCGCTTTTTGCTCCTCACTGTTCGTTGTTCATCATGCTGATTTCCCGCAATAGTCGTTTGGAATTCAAATAAATTTAACAGACCGCAAACCGGATTAATGACTAGTCCTACGAAAGGAATCTCGATAATTCGTTCAGCCAAATAAATGTTTGGGAAACCCAGTCAGAAGCGTTCTCAAATCCTCAACTCCCAACAGATATCCGGGTAAATTGCAAACCTGCCCCCGGGTGACTTCGGACAACAATTGTGAAGTGCCAATCGGAACAAATATGGAATTCCATCAATTAAAAAGGAAACCAATCGTCGAAAGAAGAACGAATTTTTGTGTGAGTCTTTAAATTCCGGTGGGTGTTTCGTCAATTCAGAATATAACTTTATAACGCAAGTACACTGTTTGGTATCCACGTGTAGATCTCATATTTCAGGTGGGTTAAAACCAATGAATATCCGATCAGCTATTCCGCGATCAAAAAATAGACCCTATATCTCGGAAAACTGTTCAGTTACTCTGACTCCGAATTAGCACCATTCAGTTCGAAGTAACATGACAGGATCGGTGGTGGCGTGACATGTGCGTAAGCATGACCGTGCGAACGCGTTAGCATATCACTAGTAGCCTGATGACATAATCATTCGCGTGATATTTGCTCTTTTCCAACTCTTCACTGCGGGCTTCGAATAAAGTTTGACTCCTAGATGTGCCTGATTACAAAGCTGTGCGGTTTTATGTCACATAAATAATTGTAATTACCCTTAAAAATAATTTCACCGAGACATTTTTCCTCGATTGCTTTTGCTTTTGACGAAAGATAATCTGAAAGAGCGTTTGCCAAATCGGCCGCTGGTACCATTCCCAAGTTGGTAATCATCTCGGAAAGAACAAATATCAATCGTGCGACTAATATGACACAACAAAATGTTGCCGATCAACCAATTTCTGTCTCATGGATTTGTGTGAGTTTGAACCGGGATGACCGAGTCGCGGTAACCAAAACAAGTTCTTTTTTTTGTATTCTCACACAAACATTTTCGTGAAATACCGTGCGATAAGTAGTCAGATGACAAGCATCATGGCTGTTTCATGCAAGTGTCAGGTAAAACACATCGAAGGCAATCGTGCTCCGATGCAAGTAGTGTAGATAATGCTTGCCATGTGATGAATCATACAACTTATCGTGCTATTTCCGATTTATGTCATAACTAATCGGAATCGTGCAATAACATGTCTGTCCTTCATAGGACCACTCGAGAACACATTTGCGCGCAGACTGGAAAGCAATGCGTCGATAATCAGTGCACCTTACATTTTGCATACGCGAATATGTTCATGTAGGGTGGACCACGTTCCAGACATATGAGAAAACTACACTCTATAAGTAAGTTCGATCATATCTGTCGAATAGTTATGGTATAATTCCGAAATATTGTAGTGAATGGTACAGACTAAACTGGTAGTGGTTGTTGTACAAGAGAGTGCACAGATTGAGAAGGGAGTACCGATGTAAGATAGCGGTTGGTTCCAATAAGTTTCAACACACTGGTCTTGACACAAGGATGTCAGGTAAACTTTGTATCCTCATAAAAAGCGTTTTAATTTACCTTTTATTAGGATAGTTAAGTTTGCTCGTTTCGGCTCAATGCTCAACAGGGGTGTTGAAAAAACAAATAAGTTTTTTTAATCGTGCCCAAAGTTCACATAATGACGAAGTAAAAAGTAACCTCGGTAACTTTAGGATATCCAACAACGGAACTGCTCCTCTTATTAAAGCTCTGGGTCCCCGTGAATCATGCTGTATAAGATCATCCGCCGTTATCACGATACTTGGCATTTGACTTGGACAAACCACTTTCCGCATCACATGCAGGTCGGTCGCTTCATCTGAGTGGACCACTAACATCGCATCTCAGCAATGTTGGCAAGTGTTCATCTTAGGTTGATGGTCAGGATAAATTTAGCGACAATCTCCCCGGAGCAGTTGATGCTGTCGGACTAGCAACAATAACCGCATTTTCACCGTTTAGATATGATCGGCTTACGGAATATTAAATGTCCCAGTATCTGTGGTGAGGTCTTAGAAAGCAGCAGATGACTCAGATCACTAACGTCGAACCACACGAGACCCGTCAGTCTTTCGGTCTACTGCAATTCGTCCATTCAAGCCAATGATTGTCTTCGTCTGTGAATGTTGGCATTGTAGGCCATTTTTGTACAATTTAAGTTTGACGGATGAGTGGATAAAACTTCCCCAGTTTCGCGGTTGCTGCTGCCTGCCAGGTATGCGTACCGGGTACTCTCCTGTCCAACCAATCCATGCATGTGCATTCCTTCATTAGTTCCTAATTAGGATCTCATTTGAATCATTATGTGTGTGAATAAACGTTAAATCTAATTAAGTATCACACGAGCGACACTAACTGCGATACTGATTGTTTACTTCTGAGGGAATTTTTATTCTTTCATCCGTATGGCAAAACATGCTACTGACAATAAAATTTCATAATTTCAGACTTCTCGTCCTCTTTCAGAAGGCTAGCATTGCTTGGCCGACGAAAATTTCCGACAAATCACTGTGTGATTCTCAAATGGACTTATCATCCATTCACGCTCCCAATGATTCAAATGCGATCCTAGTGGGACGCTAGTAAATGAGCACACAAGTAAGGGGTATGCTTGAACAGAACAGCGTCAGACAGGCCACGAACAGCTGAGACTGCTACGTGGGAGCAAACGGCATTAGATTGCATACGACACGAGCTACGATGCAGTAAGCAAAGAAATTAAACACTTCGGGGAGGGAAATATTTTACTTGATGATGTATGCTTCAAGTGTCCTCTACCTTTATGTATTAGGATGTTGAGTCTAATCGTCAGATATTTTTTTGAAAACCGATTTTATTCTAATGACAAAAAAGGAGAATTGTTCGTCCGTTTGTATAGATACACGAAACAAACTTGAGAACTACGTAGCGTTTCAAAAGTCCTGACCAATTAGATAGATATACGACACTGTTTTCAATGTTTGAATATTCGTTGATTCTGTTTCATGGATTTGGAGCTTGAAAGATTTGAATTCGCAAGTCCGGTACACAACGGTCCTGAGTTTTTTGGTACGCCCGGCAGTGGTCGAGCCTTCAGCGTGAGGACATTTTAGTCTAAAGGTTGCACATTCGAATCCTTCCATTGCCGGTCAACTCCCCACTTGGCAATCCTTTGTTGGTTGCAACCACGTTCGCAAAAATGATCTACTTTGTTGTTTCATGCTGAGAGGTAAAAACTGAAGGAGCAAGAAACGGACTCATCTTCAGATGGTTTTTCTTCTCTAAAAATAACCCGTGTTCCCAGTGCACGGATTCGCATTCTCCATTTTATAACTTTTTATAAAACACAAAAGTAGACAGATAGTTTAAGTTATTTATTACTTGGAACCGAATCCGATCCGTTGCAAAACGAAACTGATGTTTTGGTCTGGAACTCAAGCAATTACAATTATGTTGGCTGACTGTTTGGTAGACACGCATGAGCCCTTGTACGTGGATTCCAAGATGAAAAAAGAACGATATTCAAATAGTAAAATATTATTGTGATTATCCAACTCCGTTTGATCACGCCTGTCCCTTTCAACGCGTTCCACCTCAACTTTATGTCATGACAAAATTAGTAGCAGCGAAAGTTTTTATACCCCTACACTATTTGGTTGCGAATCCATCAAAGTAAGCGGTGATTGCACGTGAGTGTCATTAACCTGAAACGTGTGGAGCGTATGCTCGACATGACTTCTAAGTGAAAACCTGGTTACTGCAGTCAGATGCAAAATGACTAACATTATCAGTTGTGCTGCTCTTCAATAGCCATAAGTAAAGTGGACTGTCGCATCAAGAAAACAACATTTAGTGACAATCGCTTATCGACAAGGTAGAAGAAGAACCAAGTTGCGTTTGGTCGACGGTGGCCAAGCAGATAAGGATGTGAAGGTCGCGGGTTCGAATCCTCCCACAACTGATCAACTTTCCCACTTGGCAGCCCCCTTCCTGAAAAATGGTATACATTGTTATTTCATTACTAAAGGAAGTAAAAGATAAGATGTAGGAGCATCAGAGATAGTTTGTAAATAAGTGAACTTTGGAACGGGAGTCGTCCGCCACAGTTGGCATAACGCACTCACATGATCAATCACATGAATGCATTGAAAAGGCTGTCATCGTTTGGCGTCAGTTTTTACTAGGATTTGCTGAGCTAATGATGGAGAACAAATTCGATCTCCTCAGACATATTATTGTCACTCTCTTTAAATCACACGGTGCCCTGATCCTTGAGGAGCAGGAAATAGCGGGGTGAGAAATAACGACTAAATATGGTTTTCCCATTTTGTTACCGCATCCTTGGCCTAACGTCCTACTAGATTTTCACAGTTCAACAGGTTAAAGACGGACGACTAACGTGAGGAATAAAATATCACATCTAGGACATTCCCTTTTACAGAATTCTACCGAGCGCCATTTCGCCGGATAATTCAACGATACTTATTGTTAATGTTTACAGTTTTCTGTCCCCTCGTTATTATTCTGATACAAGCAGTGAAACTTTTTACTGCCAAAATGTGTACTTATGACTGCAAACGATACACAGTACAAAACAGTCCAATACCGCAAACCGACCTTGTAGGACCTCGATATTCAAGTCGTATCAAACTTCTTTCAAACATAGAAACTAAATCCATCTGAATGTGCATGTGTGCATACCCCGTACTTTGTTAAACGAAAAACTAATGTATGAACGGTACCTCGTGGTGACCGTTTCTCGGCAGGCGTGAGATATGGAAACAAACCTTTCTCGTAATTTCCTTGAAATGCTAGTTGACTGTAAGCTTGAACTATCCGACACCTTCCGACTTATGCTGTATCTTGACACGGATTGAAGTAGAGAACGCATTGGTCAAAATAGACTGAAGCTCCTGAAATGGTTCTCTTTAAGGCTCTTCGGAAGGTTTCCGTACAGGTTATGAGTGAGAATTTTCGGAACATTTCTAGTAAACCAATTGCATTTGATCTTTCAGGCGCGTTTTTTGAACACCTGGTGGTACAGATCTCATTAAAATTGCCCTGTTTTCCCCTCTCGCATTCCAACATATCCGATCTCCGATCAGAAATTAAGTTTGGATCGCTGATGACAAAGAACCTCATCGCACTGGTCGCTTTTCATTATTTATTGCAGCTAACTTATCAAGACTGATGTGTTAAATGCTCCCCAACAAGGCATTCAAGCCGAGTTCCAAAAACCGATGTGAATGGGAATAAGTTCGATCTTTAACCTTCGAAACTGAATTAGACTTTTGGATAAATTTTCCAGAGATAGGCTAAGTTTGCTTGCGTGGAAATTCCTGGCTCACTTCGAAACTTCTTCACCGGCACATACCATTTCGGTTTTGTGACAAACGTCGTGTCTAACCATCACTAACTGGTACAATTTTTATCAACCATCTGCCTGAAAGTCCTTACATTTGGCTCCTTTTTGATAGGTCTCGATCAACACTAATCCATTCCTCATTTGTCCGTCCTACTACAAAAATCGTACCCATTTCAATCAAGATTTTACAGGTCAGATCTCCAAAAACATTTCCAAAATACGAATTTTAGTCTGTTAGCTAAAATGCTTCTAAAATTATTTCTCGCCATCAGGTCAGGTTAGTTGAGGTTTATCAATTTTACTCATGCACTGTTAGAATTGATTATGTGGCTACTGTACTAGTACTATTTAGTCAGCACACCAAATCTGATTGGCCGAAATAAATTAGCATCTTGTAACTGGACAAAAAACATTCTCCAACAAAATTTCAACCACGGTACTCATCACTTGGCTATGGTATACCACTACTCATGACTGCATTGTCCTATCACATTGGTTTTCCCAAATACCAAGCTGGAATCGAACAGCGCTGAAGAGCACCGAATGCCTTGATCATTTCGGTAAAGATTCAACTATTTTTCTCATTGTGTATATGGTTTTAATACGCCATTGCGAAATGTAATCATATTAGTTTGAATAATTACAGGGTGAGTATACATATATAAAAATAGTTATTCCGAGGTTATCGATTGATTTAATATAAAAAACATGGATCACTTGGCAGACGATTGTGGTCCGAGCCATGCTTGTCCGGAATCCAGGTCAAAGTTAGAGAAGGGGAACGACAGAATAGAAGCCTCTGAACCGACGGGATTGTGCATTTATTCGACTGGCAAAACCGCTTGTTTCCCTAACCAGAACAAAGGGCATTTACAAGGAAAATTTGTTCAGGCGAATGCGTCGATAGATTGTGAACCGCGGTAGTTCATGATAAGCTAAGATGGTTTGCAAGCAATTCATTTTTACTGGTGACTTTAAGTGTTTCGGCGAAAAAAAAATATTCTTGCTAAATCCACTAAAAACAGATAAACCAACGATCCAAAACTTAGATGGTCTCTACGGAAAAAATGAATTTTACGAATAACCTGGCCTGTTAAACTGACCTTCAAGTTACCCAGTTGGAGAAATCATGAACTGCAAACTGTCAAGCATGAAATGACTTTTGAGATAAAGTTTCTACGGGAATTAATAAATTCATTTGTCGGCTGATGGCATGAATTTGTTAGTGGCTTGTTTTAGTGATTGTAAACTATTTTTGTTGATATTCATTCGAAATTTAATCTAATATTAACCCTACCGCTTACCGGTTTTTGAAACCATTCGGGTTTACTCTACTTCTGCTTTCCCAGCCACAAGTTCTCGTTAGTTTCATTGTGGAACAGGGAGGTTGTTCATCATCATAAAGCTAACAGTGCAGTAAAATTTAAGCGTTTCTAATTAATACAGAAGGTGACCATAAAAAAGAGCCTCATCAACACCACCTTAGTCACAAAAGCTCACCAAGTTACAACATGAAAGACAATGCGGACTTTGATATCCACTAAAACAATTTACTTTTTTGACTTTTCTACGAACCATTCCAGAAGCTCCTAACTGTGACCGATAATCGGCCCACGAGCGCCAAACTAACAGTAGTACGTCCCAAAAGTGTATGCATGAACCTTGTACTTGAAATAGGTATACACATTCGAACAGTCACGGTGACGAACGGATACGAATTACAAAACGGGCACCGGGATGAATTTGACCCAGTCTGCGCAGATGAAGACAACAATACATTCCGTCCAGTGGCCTTTGGGGAGTGTTTGGACTTCAGGATTACTTGTCTCTGCAGTTCCGATTTCCTGGTTGTTCACGCAGACTAGCGCGAGAGTGTACTGGGTTTCCGTTCGTGACCGGCATGGAGATTCACCATCGTTTCACGAACTATGTCAATGGTATATTTAAGTCAACCGACGAGGTCAAAAATGATCTTTTTGTTAGTAATTTCAAGACGATACTTGTCCGCACACGAGTGTCACTCATCCAGAGCGTGTCTTGTCTTTAATGATTGCGCAATACCAGCTTGTGACATTCGAAATAGTTTCATCACATCAAAAACACTTTTCGCCCAATTCTGGTTACCATGACCATTTTGTTGGATCAAACAATGACCTGTTAATCGTGTTCATCGACTGATCGAATTTAATTTAATCGGTTTACCCAAACCTTATTCCCCCAATCTCTTTGGTCGACATTCTCCTCCGTGTAAGACCAGGTTATTATGCCGCTCACATGGACTTTTTATTGCATTTTATTGCGACGGATTTTTAAGCTAAAAAATCACACTGAAGTAAAAAACGGTAGCAATACAAAACTATCAACGTGGAATCAGATAAGAGAATATACAAATAGAAGAAACATGTTCGTTCATTCAGGGTATGAAGGAGTTCTCTCACGACTTCATCTTTCCAAACAAGAATTCATGGCTCACACGTAACAACGAAATGGCGATAAACATTACTAGGTTAGGAAATATTGAACGTATGGATGAATGCGAACTTCGCGAAGGTAGGTGTGATGAGTTCACGTGGCAGAATCCGGTACAATGGTGTTGTAACCTGAGTAAACAGACAACCAATAAGAACCTTGGTGATGAACGAACGGAAAGTACAAATAAACCTCAAACACTTTTGCGCCGAGCCTAGTCCATCAGTGGGAATACTCCGTAGTCTATGCATAAACATGATTTATCAACAAAACTGGATCTGTTTCCCTGCGGCTGTGGATTCTCCTTCGTCTTCATTTGCACGGTTTGGTTTTGTCATTCCAGTGTAACCTGGTGGTCCATATCCGTGCTTCATGACTATCCGCCCAATTCTGCACTACTATTTCGAATACCAATTTTAAAATAAGTGCATATGCAAAAAAAAGAAAATGAGCAGTAACTTCATTGGAGGAATTTTCGCAGGTCTTTATACGCACAACGCGTGCTTGGTTTGTAAGTCCATCAACTGGAAAAACAAGGCTGATAATAAGCCGATCCCAGTAAGGTATGGGAAAATATTTGCTAAATTATGTCAAACTATCTTAGTCGATGAATCTGAAAAGACAGGGCATAAAAATTGCAGTGTGGAACAAGCAATTTATGGCACAAACCAAAGTTGTATGTCGAAACCCGATGTCACTAATCTTACTAGTTTGGGATTGTTGGCGGGTCACACCCGGTTGTTGAAGTCACTAAACGTCAAAGGCAATGAGTACGTCAGTACGATTTAACGCTTGAAGGTCAACGGTACCTAGTGTTTTCCCGAACTCTGGGGACCAGATAATCAGAAAGGGTCTTGATGTAGTTGCCTGCTCTATTGTCTCGGTGTTCTGACATCCGAGAATCGTCTCAAAATTTATCGAATTCCTTTATCCCAACCGTAATTGCATTCCAGGATTTTGTAAATAGTCTGTACGCTTTTTTCACCCTTGACTATCGCTTAATCCCATAAGAAGCTTCGGACTGTTTGATCCATAATCCTGTGAATACTTTGCTCACCATGGGTACTCCCTCGCCGAAGCGTTCCCACCCCTATGTGTTTTCAGCACAACTGCCACTAGATAGCTTTCCAAACCAAGAGAGTTCTACATTTTTAGTGAACCGATAAGATATGTGATTACTTCTTCGTTTAGTATGTGCAACCGTTCACCAAGAATTACTATGCAATTTGTTTCCCTCGTTTATTGGTTACACCGCTCATTTCACTTCAAACGGGGTTAAAGAACTAACATGGGACAGTAATCAGGAAGATTGTCAAGGTTTGGTCAACGCTTCCACGTGGTTCACAGTGACAGTACTCACGAATAAGGTTAACCTTTAAGTGTTCAAAAAATAGCAATGATGAGAGAATATGGATGGGAAATAGTGTGGTGCACTGGTGATTCAGATCGGCTGTTCATTTTAC
Organism: Fasciolopsis buskii; assembly: GCA_008360955.1. Taxonomy (NCBI): domain Eukaryota; kingdom Metazoa; phylum Platyhelminthes; class Trematoda; order Plagiorchiida; family Fasciolidae; genus Fasciolopsis; species Fasciolopsis buskii. The sequence goes on from LUCM01001181.1 coordinate 16,136, forward strand.
CTCCCATACACGGTATAAACATTTAATTTACTCATGATAAAATAATACCGCCTACGGAACTTATGTGCTGTAAAACTGCTTATCATTTTGCACTATACCAGTAATGCAACAAAATCGTTCCACATGGTAGCTCTGCAAACGGCCTATAAGTGCATGGCCAATAGATCACGTGAGGCGAGTCGTTGGACATCCCAAAACAAGGGCAAACACGTGATGGCAGTCCTAGAGTGAGTGACAAAAGGAACTAGAGATCCGTTTCATTTGGATAGCCCAGAAAACTTATGAAACCTCCATTGGCGGCAATAATAACGAGGATTGGACACAAATAAACTTAATTAAGCCGATGAAATGAAATAAATTAGCCAGCCGTAGTTACTCTTATGACCTTAAAAGATGGCCTCTATTTGGTCCACTGGTCAATTGACCTGCTTCTGTCTTTCAATAGGTTTTTCGTTCCCTTCGATTTCCATACCGTCTACTCGATTACGAAGTAATTATGTGCCTCATGTGCCATGAAGTGTTAGGGTTTTGATTTCAGTACCCATAGTGAACTAGTCGATTCCAAGTTCTTGGTTTAAATTACCATACGTTTCTTGTGTAACCTCATAGTTCATGCTACAGGGTCTCTTTGGATAAACTAGTTGGGTGATCTTTTACATGGTGAGTGTTCTAATTCGGTCAACATCTTTTCGAAATTCCAGCTGAACGTAACTCGGAGCTATTTTCGAGATAATTGATCCGTCTTCATAAGAATTACTTTTCTGGGTTTTGGATACTACTTGTTCAACAAAAGGATGTGTTTGCCTCTACTATTGTTGTTTCCGATTATGGCCGATATAAAATAGCCCGCATATTTCTTTATTCCCATACAAATCGTAGTCTGTGTCGAGAAGAAAACGTAGGGCAGATTTTGGGGAAATGTCGTGGCAAAAATTACTACTAGTCAACCTTTAAAGTAGCACCTCTTGCCATGCATCTGTCGACAAGATTAACCGACCGCAAAATCAACGCATTCAACACTTCTAACTTCTGCGCAGTATGAGTAAGTACTTTGGTTTTCTTGTTTTTAGTACATTAACCATGTTCACGTTGATTAGTGAATTTCAGTTTTTCACATTTTTCTGGAAAATGACGACAACATTCTACCACTGGATAAAGAAAAAGAACATTTGCTTTGGATTTTAATGCCATTAAGAACAGAAATACCTTCCAGTAGGCGACACCATGAATCGTCTGAGCCCACAAGGTGAGAGTGACCAAGCTTTTTTCTCTTTTGTCACATTTTTTGAGCCCAGGCGTTTAGATCGTAAACGTCGCATCATCAGCCGAGGTGATATTATCAGTGCGTAGGCAACAATCCTTCTCCTCAGTTATATTTTTAGTAGTGCCGTCGTATAGTGTTTTTTTAGTCGAAACGTTGCGACACACGTTCTGCGAGCCACGATAAGAGAAAATTCACCGGATTTGGTGACTTGCTGATAAGTTCAGTGTAAGTGACAACTTCGAACTATTCTGAATGATAGTTTTGGAACAAAGCAAGCTTAAGTGATTTCGCGCGCCAGTGGACGCTCTTCAGTTGACTCGACCACAGCATGAAGATCGCACAATGTACGAATTTTGGCTGTATTTTTGCATCACATGAAAGATTCGTTCGCTTTTGTATTATCTGGCGTTGTTCAGCAGAAAATTTAACTCGATGACATTTCTCCCACTTTTAGCAGATTGGATTCGTAGACCAAATGCGCGTGTATTGTTACATTTATTAGGAGAAGGACCAAGGAAACAATAGAAATACGAAGAACAGTTATCGGGGGCTAAAAATGACTAGTTAGCGGAAGTTTAAAGAATCCAGATTTGACTGAGTTGCATTTTATTACTTAACAAGATTCGGAAGTATCATCACTTGGGAATGGCATCAAAATAGAATAGAAGAACGCATATAATGCAATTTCCAGTTTTTTTAGGCGTCACGAAAATCCAGATATCATATGGAGTGGAATATTTCCTTGCGCTTCATGCATCCATGAATCGCCGCCAGCAGCCGGAATCAAAAATGGCAGTATTCCGTTTCTGTGGCTGGGTGTTCTGCCGTCGACATGGTTTTCGAAAGCATATGGTATAGGTGAAAATACATGTTGCACGAAGCGCTGTTCCAATGAAATGCAGCAACTAACCTGTTTCGCGCAACGATGAGCCTCAAGGATGTTATGGCCCTCTCCGCAGCACATAAATCCATAGAAGCTTGTGGTAATGCACAAAATGAGGTAATGGGACTCGCGGTTAAATGTACAGAACTAAGGAACACGGGATCCAATAGCCGAGCCGCGGGCTCCGCGATTTGCAGTGAAGATTCCATAGCATGGCCGCACAAAGCGTGTATTTGCACTTGGTGTCAACCTAAAACTGGAAATCTATGCAACGGATGATTTGGGCTTATGCGCTTCACTCAAGTCACGTGATTTCATTGCTTCTGTGGCAAGAAGTTTTTCAGGTTTCAAATTCACATATCTAAATCAAACGTGACATTGGACGCATAAATGCCTTTGTGTCCTCTGAAAAAATGTTTGCCAGTTTGAAGAATACGAGGTTGATTGAAATTTTTTCAGCCTACACAATAAGGCGCCAGACCAAAATTTATCAGAATATTGAGTTGCGTATCTAATCCTACTCAGCTTTGGTTGGCAATTTCACCAGAAAATGTTCCCATGGGAGTCTTTTATAAATCCGTTTACACTGAGCTAGAAAAAGCGGTTCGTTGGAGTGAAACTCGAATTTGGCACGAGTTGCGGTTAACCAAAAAACATACCTCGTTGCCAGCATGAGTGGGAAGCAGTAAAGATGACGAGAAAAGTCTAAAACTGGGCAGTGCATTTTAGGTCGCCGTTGGTACGGCATTTTGAAGGAAGATATCATCTTCATTAGGCGATCTTCGTTACTGGTTAGATCCAGTTGGCAAATGCGGATGGTCAGTGGAATGCAAAAAGCAATGATAAACCACATTTCAGTACTATTAATGCCATCGAAACCGGCTTTCTTTCCTCGGGACAAAGTTATCGGGCGGCACACGAATCTGAAGAAAGTAGAGTTGTTTTTTCCAGTTGACCGCCCAGGATAAAAATGAGGGGAAGAAAGCATTAAGGGTCATTTTACATTTGAAAATGAGCTATTTTATCTGACATTTGTTTTATTTTTATCCAAGTAGCACCATGTTCGGTCCCACGGTCATGGCAACATGACCACGTTATCTTTAAAGAAATCATATTTCAATGGTACCAACAAGTGCTGATGACAATTTTTTCATATTCTCTAAGTTTGTTAAAGTAATCTTACAGCCATACATACTTGATAGTTACCATTTATCTGAATTATAACCGATAGGGGTTCTCGCATAGGCCTGATCGGTTCGCGTCTCATGTCAAAATTTCAAAGCTGCAAGTCAAAGCCTCGAATAGCTCTAATCGGTTCATAACCTGAACTAGGCCAGGTGTCAAATTAAGCTCAAGTAACCTGGACATACGAATGCATCCAAGCCCGCTTTCGAACGGTCCAGATGCCAATAACAATTACCGGTTTGGTCTGCCAAGAAAGAACAGTTTCCGGTAGAGGTGGCATACAAGGTAACCTATCGACCATTGTCCGAAGTAACTTTGCTAAACTGAGTGACAAGGAGAATTCAGAAGCGCGCGACAGTACAGCCATAATGAAGAAAAAAGCAAGGCAGTTTATTGCCGTTTCCTGACCGGATGACACTACACCTCACAACCTGTTTGCCACCGGGTCGAGAACACACTTTCATGATATCAAAGAATAGGTGTTATCTGTATGAAGCCAAAGTTTGAATGGTACTAGAATTTTTCCGGTCATTCTACTTCAGCGGTTTTCCAAGTCGCTGGGATCAGCTTGGGCAAAGTTTTGTATCAACGTCGGCAGATAGGCGGATATATGCAATCCCACACATGGGATAGAGAAAACGTCTGGAAATTCCAGGGAAAATGGTCAATGTGCTTTACGTTAAACAAATCTAAGTGGACATAGTAAAATAAGTATTGCTGCTCTTAGAAAACTTCTAATATATCGACAGACTTTGAGTTAAATAGATCATTTATAAAATTGTATTCCGTTTTTACTTCTGATTATCATTAAGATTATTAAAGATAGTAATGGGAGTGTGTGTGTTGGGACGAATCGAGGAAATCCAATGGATGCGTGATGCATCAGAATTGGACCTACTGATCCAGCTCAATCCTGGGAAGATTGTTACCAGAAGTTTGCCAATTAGATTCGTCACTGCTGGATGGAATTTTTCGACTGACGCTCCCATCGGTTCTCTACGTCCGGTGCAATCCGTTTTTTCCAACTTGATGATTTAACAAGCTTGTGAATAGGACTACGCACTCGCAAATGACAGACGGAATACAGTAAAAAGTATCAGTTTCACCCTTGAAAAACGGTAGAATGCTGTAGTCATTGCAAAAATCGTTTTTAATTTCGAACTGCTCCGAATTTCAATGATATCATCGTAATTAGCATCAGTGCCCTCTGGCTTCACTAGCATTCGAAATTTTTTCGTGACAATGGGTACAGGACCACGAAACAGCCCATCAGATGTACTGGCAATAGCCGCGCAGGACAGACTATCGAAGTGATAAAGTTGTCCGGCTTGTAGACAACTTGTGGAGAAAAAAGTACTTCGGGGTTTAAAAGAGGAAAAGACACGGAGTTTTTGAGGGCAACTACAGGCCAGCCAAGGCGCTTCATGAATGTCAGTCATTGTCTGTTGTTGTACGGTTATGCATTCGCCGTTCACAAATGATTGGTCGAATAGGGCTCAGACGGGAACGAGTTAATGTGTCACGTGATTTGTCCCTGTAAGGCCATTGGTCGGGGATAGGCGCACCGCACGGCAGTGACCAAACGGTAGATTCAAATTAGGCAAACGTAGATGTCCGTGTTCTGGGCCAAACAGTTTAGGGACAGGCCGAAACAGTCATTTATCTGTGCTTACCAGTATGTCAGCCCAGAAGTGCGTCTGCCTGTCTCGGTTCCTAATGGAGAATGGTCCGACAACTGAGTATGCGTGTAAGGGTGGAGTAACCAATGCGCTTTCCGTGATTAGGGTATCTGACGCCATAGTCTGTCTGGGTATGAAAGCCGAGATAAGCACAGTAGCGAACCGAATAAATGCCACGTGAAATGCATGAAATGTTCCGTGTGGCGGGTACTATCTAGCTTCCGTCTTTAGGGATTTGCTTATTGCGTCGTGCAGTCCCATGGCGGCTCAGTTTCAAAGTTCTCATGTGTTACGGTGGAAACTTTTTTAAGTTGATTTGCAAACCAGTTGCGAAGTAATTTCTATCGAACAGGCCAAGATGTGTAAGGGGATAAGGGAAATACTATGGGATTTGTAAACAGCTCTTGATACCTTACAGGTTCTTGTAATGATACTATGCAAATTACATTTGTCGTTTGGTGGAATCGACCAGTTCTTGTCCGGTACCATAAAGAATAAACGTCTGAGACATCAGGCTGATGAAATGCGTACGGCATGGAAACATGGTATAAAAAATGGTATAGATGGATGGCTTCGTGCATTCAGAGCCGATCATCCCACGATGGCTTACCAGCCCGAGGGAAACTTATCCCCTAATTAAAAAGCAGATTACACTGAAGAAATGAATTTGACTTGGGGTGGGCATGAAATGGATAACCTGTGGCCCATGGTTTCGGAGTTCGATCGTTGTTCGTTGGTGTTAATAATTGCTTGGTTTCATATAGAACGGCAACTGACCTCAAGGTACTACCTGATCTTTTGTCGACCTTGGCAATCACAGAACTTGTTGTTTCTCTCTATCTCTATCAGCGTATTTTCGAAGGTCATTGCCAAAGATTTGAAACAATTTGCCTTACTTAAGTTGGTTTCACGAAACTAATAAATTTTCCCACCAGAAATGATACCTCAGTGATGTTGATCTTTATGAACCAAGTAGAATTACCTGTGGCCCGAAGATAAGTGTCGATTTTGATTACCCTATTCTGAAAGTTGCCTCAACAACGCACAACAAGTAAGATTCGTTTTCCATATCGTAATATCACGGTCGCCAGTTACGGCAAATTCAGTCAGTCGTCTCGGTTCTAGCTCGATCGCACCCTATTTAATCAATCAAGGACGAAAAACGGCCTGTGACTCTTCAGCGCGACTCGTTCATTGGGCATAATCAAATGATTTGGTAGGTCTGTCGAGTTCAAAGCTCACTGCCCAATTGCGTCTAGTCTAAATTTCGAGCAACGACCGCGTTCTCGAAACGTGTTACGAAAATCGATCCCTTTCATTTGGTCCCAGAACTAAGGATAACGGCTTACTCCAACATTTTTTTGTCAGCTTGCAGCACTGGGGGTTATTCAAATAATACCAGAGAGGTCTGTCGGTTTGTCCTGTATTCCGGACAGTGTAGAATGTCTGCCATTTTCTGGCAGCCTCAAATATCGAGAATGATAAATAATAACATGATAAGATGTTAGGGCTGTTAAACGCAGAATTTTTCTATCAGAAAATATAATACATCTGATGGCGAATAGTAGGAGATTAAACGTTACAAAACATCATTCATTACACAGCGCCAGGGCTCAATTCATCAATAAGAAATAATGAAAGCACTGTTCTCAACCATCGCCGCACTGGGATGTCTACTATGAAGTTACTCAACACCGGGGTCGGTCACGTGACGCCAGTGTCCTATGGCCCTGTCATCTAGTGGCGGTTAAGTGTACTAAATAGTTATCTGAAAGAGTTCGACTCACAAGCTTCCTCCTCGGGGATGGTGCCTCAGTTCGTGTTTTGTGGATATGCATTGCTTGAAAATTCCACATGGCAATGTAACTGCTACATACAGCTTTCATAGTTTTCTTATGGTGATCTGAACGTCTACACCGCATTAGGAATAGTTTTGTGTAAGATCTAAAATTGATTAAATTTTACGAATTTTGCCAAACTAAATTTTTCAGCATTTGCGAATATCTTACTAAATATTTCAATTTTTGTTCCCAAAATTGCTGCCCGTTTAAGAGATACCTGTTTGCTGACTGGTAGATCGTGTTCCTCAGTTTGCGTAAATAACAGGTCCGCAAAAGACAATCGGGGGGTCTGCAGTAAAATGGATCAATAAGACCGGTGACACCAGAAATCCAATCTCTAAACAGGCCAAATGCAGAAACCATTCTGAGGAACCTACACGCTATGTCTGAACTGGAAATCGACATGTGGAATTCGATCATTTGCTATAACGAAAGATTGCGAATTATTTACGAGCACTGGACTGATTCCGACCCAAGACAATGAGAAGACCGCAGTAGCTGGCAAACTCGATCGGGCCATATTTACAAGTCTGCGTTTATACATAAAGTAAGAGAAACCTCGACTGGTGGAATACATCCCGTCCAGTGATATTCGAGGAATGTTTGAACTAACGATCGCTTGTCCCCAAGCTTCTCATTGGCTGATTGTCTTTGAAGGCCATTGCCACGCGACTCATCGCATGTTACTCCCTTAAATTTTGGCTTAATGGTAGTAAACTTAATGTTATTCATTCAAGCAGAGATAATTACTGCTTTGATGCCATAGCACTGGGCAGAGTTTTCGATTTTTTGTCTCAGTATGTTTTCCGCCTGTCATTAGCAACACATCAGAGCCAACAGTGGTAGAACACAAAATTGGCTGAGACCGCTTACAATACTGAAAAATGACAAGTACTGATAAATGAATTTCTTGTATCCTAAAATTCTCCGCCGATATTCTACATGGTTCCTCGGCCAGTACTTTTCACTGTTGTCCGCCAGTCATAAATATTTCTATGTGGTGATATCAAGATTGACAATCCCTGCCACAAACCACTCTACTGTGGTGACACTTGAGACAAACTTTAATGCTACACAGACTTACTGAGAACTTAGCCAAGGCTATCTTCCAATAAGGTTCAACGATCGTTGAGATCTTAGCTGAAATGTCAAAAGTAAAATTGTCATGCGGAGAAAACCTGACCTGGTTGGTGACGTTCGATTTGAACTATAGAGGGACACTTGCCGTGCTTTGATTGTTAATCTGTTGAGCGTTTCGGAGTGTTGCTGAGGGCGGCATCTGAAAATGACGAACACGGTAATTTTGGTCATCGTTGAAGAGATAGATGACAGGGTTCAAACCCAGAGTGAGCCGGTGGATGTCCACCACCTTAAAGGGAACGCCCGTGTTTTCCGAGAGTAAGTTTGACCGGGTAACCTGAGGTCCGGGAGGAAAGCGGAGTCTGGAACGCAGTCGGTCAAGCATAATAACTTCAGAAAGAACAAATGAATTTGAAAATGGGTCACTTAAATAATGGAAACAATGATGTCATTCTGGAATAGTTATACTTGAAATCGGTATGCAAAATCCGACCAATCCCAATAACGAGCGAAAACAAATTATCAGCAAAAAATGAACTAAATTTATGCTAATTTACGCGGTTTAAGTCAATGGAATCACAGTAGCTGGGAGACGCGTTCAAGTTTTATTAGAAAATTACGCGTTTATTTACCGAATAGCTGATAGCATAATAAGAGGGAGGGATTAATTCCTTCCAATGGCTTTTGAGGAATTTGTGAACTTGATGATCTCCTGTCGCCATGGTTCTCATTGGTTGTCTATCTACGCCGGTTAGTGAAAAACTGTACCAAACTGCATCATGTGACTTCCACAAGGACTCATCAAACAATCTAAAGAAGAAAAAAATCTTGACCAATTGGGAAACCGCATGGTATCCAGACATCGTTCAGTTCTTCGTAAAAAGGTGAGATCCTTATTCGGCGGTATTCATGTCGATCAGTTTATAGCAAGGATGCTTGTTTCCGTGAAAAATTCATTGTTTTCATCGATTTTGATAGCTATCAACTAACGAAAACTTTTCGTCAAAAATGTTTGCACCAAAACTACCTGATAGATTATATTTAGATATTAGGAAAATGAAGTAGGAAGCAAAATTCTATTTTGGGTCTTCATGAACTGGCCAACTCCACTAAATCTGCAGATGGTATTGACAAGAGGGACTGTGCACGCAAGGGATGAGTGTCAAATGGTAATCACTGTCTGTATTCATTGAGGAACGTGTCACGAAAAGCTAGGTGACCACGAAAGCAGAAGGGTGATCAAAAAGCTGGGAGAAATGGGAAGAGCCTATGAAGCTACAAATGAATGAACCATGCAGTTAGCAGGCAGGCTGAACAAGAAGCGACAGCAGTCACATAAAGAAAAAACGCTGATAATTTACCGGACGATTTGAGCCAGAACAAAACTTCAGCTTTCACTGTCTTGAAGCACATAAATAAAGTGCATAAATTCAGTATCGCTGGTTTGATGAAAAAATCTGCATTGACAGGATGGGTGATTAAGATTTCCGTCACTGATAAGTCATCCGTCGGTTGATTCGTTTATTGCAGAGCTGTGTGGTTGAATAAAATCATTGTTTTACTTCCGTTCACAGCTCCGTAAGGCACACATGTTTCGCTGTTACATAACAAAATGAAATTAAGAAATTTGAATAGATAAATTTCACAATCGATATGCGAACTCCTTTTTATCTTGCACTTGCTTTATTGATGAAATAAAAACGTACATCATTTTTCAGGAAGGAGGCCGCGGCCAGCAGAGGGCTGCCAAGTGGGGAATTTGACCGGTGGTGCAAGGATTCGAACCCGCGAGCTCTATGTCCAAATGCCGCGACCTTATCCTCTTGGTCACCGCCGGCCCAGTCAAAGGCAGGAGAAATTTCCAGATAAAGATTATTCCGCCGATTTTTCTTCTGAATCCATCATGGTCAACAGAGGGAGGAAATATCGAGGAAACAATTTTAGGCAGGAGAGCGAATCAAATCAGAAATAATACAGATTTGGGAACGCAATTTACAGAAGTCCCGCTGCAACTACGCCCGAAAGCTATGATAAATGGGCACGAACTGAGACCAGAGCAACAATTTTCCTAGAGCAAATCTCATGGTATACATTAAATTCTGTCGAGGAATATAATTCTTAAACCTCGAGAAAACACAAATAAAGGTCAGTGGGGAGCGGTGTCGAGAGTTATTGGTCGATGACTCACGCAACAAGTTAATATTTGCAAGTCAATGCACCTGTCTAATGCATAATGCAACCAATCACTAGGTGAAGTAACACTACTTGATATGTAAACTCTCATTTTATCTGTCGGGTATTTATCATGCATAACAGTAGAGTAGTCGTTTCGCATTTCCGGACTCGATGTCCCATGACAGACGTAAAACGCACTCAGTTCTGAAATAAGTAGTTGAAGGAACATCGCGCTGGAATTAGAGCCGCCGACCCCTTCCAGGTCATCTCCCTTGTGTGTCATGACAGAATCAGGTTTCCAAAGTTGGAATCCTCAGCGAACAGCAAGGCTAGTTTGTTGACGTTAAAATAAATTGGTGTAATATTGATTTCGGGTACAGTTCACCATTTTGTTCATTTTAAGCCTTGGTTATTGATTGGGATCACATAAATGAACATTTTATACCCGCCAATCATTCTACTAAATTAGCATACGTTGTTACAATGTTCCTCAAAAACTATCGCTTTGAAAAAAAACAAGAAACCTTGTGTTAGATTTTGCCTCCAATTCCAGAGCACCTCAAACGGAAATTAGGAAAATGCCAGGAACATCAAATTGGGTCAGTTTCGTGGATTCAATGACACAAGGATTTGAGTTACTCATTAACTCGTTTCATCGGCTAACTTCACTTGAGTATTTGTCCGCTTTTGTGCGCTTTGTCTTACTGACAGGACTGGCCAGAAGCGACCAAGTCGACAAATCAAGCTGGACAATTTTTCCACGCCTTGCATCCAGGAACATAACAGGCGGAATTCGGAGTGTCAATGACAATCAGACTATCACAAAAGGAGTTGGAATTTAATATTACTCGCTTGTTATAAAGGATTTATAGTTTTCCATTTATGCTCACCAACTTTGACTACTCCTGGTATTTGAACAAATATGCCTGTTTCAGGTGTCTCTCTGTTAGAGTTTAGTTTCATAATTTTGTAAACTGCAATATTCTGAAGAACTCAACGGAACTTTACACGGTTAGAGTACTTTGCACGGAATTGGCAGACTTGAATAAAATTCGGTACGATATCACTGGATGCGATCGATTCTAGCTGGAGTTTGCTTCAACAACCGAGGTAGTTGCGATAAGAACTAGAATAACATAGTATTGAAAAATAAAATAATATATACCCTTGATCCAAATAGCCGGATGCACCCGACACAGTCTCTGGCTGGAAAGCGGCATGTGAAAATGACATGGGGAATTTAGGCTTCTTTCCTCCATCGTTTTTGTAGCTCTTTCATTAACGTCTTTGACGATTAGATTCATTTCTCGGAGTCTAAATGCCGATTAACTAGAGACTGCTAAATAGGAAAGTGACTGACTGCAACGAGGGGGAGGATTCAAGCGCACACTTTTCAGATTCATATGCCAGGAGGATGTCTCCTTGATCGCCACCGGGAGAACAAGTGTACTCCCAACCTGTTACTGTCTCTTTTGTGCCTGCTTTTGTGTTGCATGAAGAGAACTTTTACCTCATTGATGACGATGGTACCATAACTTATTTGCGCATGACCATTTCGGATTTCTGAAGAAAGCATGAAATCTGGCTAGGAGATAAACAAGAACATATATGCCAAGTGATGCCAGTTTTCCACAATATTCATGGGACTTTAAACCAGGTCCGGGAGGGGAATTCACAGTACCTTTAACCCGTGGTTCCTATTTCTAAATGAAGCCATCGTACTGAATGTCGAACTCCGCCAGAAGATGGGTATTTTGCACATACGGGGGCTCAGAGTGTTCTCGGAGTGACAGTATGCTCCTGGTATCAGACCCACAATGCGCAAACTAATGCGTCGATGAACTCGACACTTGCGTTTACCAGTGATGATTTTCCTTTGTTTCATAAAACCAACGATGTTATGGTCAAGGAACATCCAGCGTGTCGAAGCCAAACATAGTACAGGAAAATTTTGCGTTCAGGCTTGTTCAAAAGTCAGCCATTTTATGTCCGAATCAATTGTTATCTTGCCATTACAAAGTCAGGACTGTTTGTGTTGTATTTTTTGATGAAATAACCAATATGTGGTTTTTGGGCCCAAAGTCGTTAGAATATAGATAGAGTTGCACCTTTGAGTTATCCTATTTGCGGTCCAGCAAAGGCGCAAAACTAGTCAGCCACAAATTTGCTGATAGCGTTTCACAAATTACTGCCCTTTCGAATGGTTTGATTAAAGAATCACTCTGAAAATTTCATTATTTTAGCCGTGCCCTTGTGATTATGAACTGATCTCTTTTAGGTGGTATTCTTGCCACGTTGGACTATCGTTTTGACACGCACAGCGAACTCCGGCTTTCCATTTGGACCGATCGCGCCAGCTAAACCTCGTTGTGGTGCAATAGTTGAGCTTGGTAATAAGTCACAAGTGGCCCGACGCAAGTTGCTTCGGATAAACACAAGGATTTCACAAACAACTTTACTTGTTTCGGTCGCAGCCCCGATCCACGGCCATGCTGCGACGCACTTCATCTTCATGGTTTGGTCGTAGCAATACAATACTATCAGAAATCTGTAATCGCTTGCGAACGATCAACACTGATGAATAACGGATGACGCTAGACAATGTTGGAAGATGTTGGAAAATGGCACTAAACTTACTGCGTTTCTTTGTGCAAGCTTTGACTGACTTGGTTGTCACATGACCTAGCTGTTTTAGACCACTTGTTTCAAGAAATTACCGTAAATCAGTATAAAAAGGTGAGGGAGAATTTAATGCCTCGTGTTAACGGAATGTTGGTGAATTCAGCCGTCCTTGTTTTCCATGGATGGAAAGATTTGACGCATTCGTCTTAATTGGACTTCACACGGTTAGATTCAGATTTCACCGGTGTTATTCTCAGTCTTTTGTGTTAGCCGCCTATCCGTCGTGGACGCAGTTTTTCGGCACAAACTGCAGCAGGGGGATGTAACTTGTTGATGCGGTACTACGTTGTCTCCAAATGTTTTCCAAAATAAGAAATCCGACTAGATTTGGGACTCGGTATTCGATTGTCAGTGCTTAAATTCTGTTATTCGAACTAGCTATTCCCATAGTAAACAGTCAGGGATGTGACTGATTAAAGATTTTCAAAATGGGTTATTCTGAACCACAATACTGAATATTTTGCAAGTACTAAACTGTCATTGGGACTGTCTGACATGAATGATTCCGTAATACCATTACTAACCTAATCTCTACAGACGAATGAAACCCCAAACTAACTGCCAGTAAATTTCCAACAAATAACAATTGGTCAATTTATCACCAATTCATTGTCTGTTTCGTCTAACAAACGCCAACTCCTCGAATGAGGAAACAATGTGATATGTCTCTGTTTGTGTGCTCGTTGCCCGGTGTGGCGTAATACTGACCACCTCGGCCAGTCTCGATCAGGATTTCAAATTTGGTTTGCTTACAGGAAACCATTTTGTTGTTTTCAGAGAAATGTTCCAGTTGACCTCGAGGTCGATTTCAGAAAAATGAACAAATAGCCTAAACTGAAATGGCTGTTTTTCTCCCATTTTCGTTTTTTCATGCCTGTTCATCATTTTTACCTCGGGCTAAAATGAATGCAAATGCTTTCCGATGGTGTAGATTAAACCAGACTGCGTTGCAGTTTTTTTGTTCCTTTCGAGGAACAAACCAAATGTTTTTGTTCTCATTTCACCTATCTGATTTTTATATCATATATGTTGATTCAAATTGTGCTCAGTATTACCCTTGCGGAGGTATACTCAAGGGAGATTAGATTCATCCATCAAACCACGCATATCGATTTCAGTTTTTTGTTACTATGGTAAACTTGGTGTAAACAATCATATTAATTTTTTTCAAGAAATCTTTCCAGCTACAAACCAGTCAGCATTGGAAAGGATAATCAAAAACAGAATTCGGGTGATTTTCTCGTTAGTGTTTAGAAAACGGACATTTTCACACGGAAAATCGTTAGCTGGCAATCACCGATTCCATAAAATGGCATGGTTTCCTATTACATCCTGAGATTTCTCGAAAGACGAACACGCTTAATAACACATGACAACTCATACTTATTCATCACTTCCCCTTCTTACCACAACGGGAAAACCCTGCAGCCGTTTCCACGCGCTCGCAGCTAAGCAATAGCAACAGAGCTATTCACCGAGTCTTGTCCGTAGATGGCGATTGATCAGTGTGGGTAACTGCGGGCTGACTCAAAAATCTGTAACTCATTCAGAAGCGCTTGAAATAACCCTTGTTTGTCATTATTCACCTTTAGACATATTCGGTTCACTAAGTGACTCTTATCAATGGCGCTGCATTTCACCCCGGTCACTTGGGACCGTGAACGACATCAGACGTCACTCAACACAGTCGATTTTCTACATCACCGTCCACAATTACTGTGAGTAGTGTGCCGGATTGGCATTTTCTATGGTTGCATGGTTGATATTCGGACGCCACTATTCACGGGCAAACCTCGGATCATCGGTCAATCTTGCACCCGGGAAGCACCAGACTGGAATTTCTTTTCCACCCTCGCTGGTGTACGTCTCCCATGACACCCGGGGTTTGAACCCGGGCTCTCTAACTAGAAGCCGTTTGTGTTTCAAATGTGCCACTGATTCCCGACCGCACCAGCCATAATTAGGGAGTCGCCTTTGTTCATGTGCCGCCGTCGATAGTTACACAAAACAGCGCTCAGTTTTAGGTGGTCAGTTGACTAGCCAAAGTGGGTAAAGGGATGCAGAACAATATCAAATAATTTGCTGATCAATGAATCCAACGGAAAAAGCGATTCTTAACAACGTCTCACCTACCCCATTTGAACACCGACTGCTAGATTGTTCACCTTGAAGTTATCTCATCTACTGTCACTGCATAAATACATTTTTCCTCAATATCACTTCCATTCGGTGATGTTCTTGAGCGTGATGTAGTACAAAATTTGACCGATACTTCAAGTTGAAGAAATAAATATGGTAAACCGATCAGCCTCTGTCTGTTTCGCACAGTGGTTGAAATCAGGTGGATCAGTGCTCTCAGTCGTAGATTGTGCCGTGGGACCAACCAGTGCCACTCACGAAGACGTGGTCGTAAATCTCGGCAGTGTAGCGTGCATGGGCGAAATACAGTCGGTTTTCGATTCCCAAAGTTTAGAAGAATCGGTAGGGTCTTGTCACAAGCTTCTGTGACACCCAAACCATTAAGCTAGAACGAAAGAAGTTGATCTGTTTCCGGTAAACCGGTAAGAATGAATGTGGCGTCCTGACATCGAATCACATTCGATCCTTACAATCATCGTCAAAAATAACAAGTACAACAAAACAGAGCTTATTTTAAGCTACCTGCTTACATTCGAGCAAACCTAATGTTACATATTGATGAATCATCGCAACCAAACCCCTGTGGGTCGTTTGCAAGTCCATGGCTAGCCTAATTTATCCGCATAATCATTTCACTTGAACTTCGTTTAACCCTAGCTCCTAGGCTTGTCTCTTGTCTACAGAACTGACGTTTTGTCCGTCCCTCAGAGACTAAATAATTATAGCCATTTTATTGTCTAGCTGTAGCGTTCGGACTTGAAATCAATACACGGAATCCGGTCAGTCGCAATAATGGAAAGATACGAATTAGCAAAATAAACTGGATTGGCTCTAACCCAAGCTGTCAACAATTACTTTTGCCTCCTTCAGCAGCTTATCTACGTTCTCATTTTCGTCGCACACGATAGGTCTGGATGTAATGTTTTCCGAAGAGACGTGCAAGTTTTCTGGGACCATTGGCGCAGAAGCTTTCATTCCCCAATGACGAGCAAAACCTTATGGTAATGAAAAGTGCAGCTTGAGATGGCCACGTGCCAGTGTGTGATTCTTGTCAATTCCGTTGTCTACAGTCTGCACACAGTGATACGCTGGGTACATAAAAATGAGAGAATTCTCACGTCCCATGGGGAGATATGGATCAGTGGCTCGGTATTCAGTTTTGCATTCACGGCTCGCAGTGCCATTAGCTCTGCCACCGAGATAGAGCACTCGTCCCGTTACTTGCCGGAGACGGTGTACAGCGCAATTTAAATACTGAATCCATGACCTGACTTGTTCAAGTTGGTGTCCACAGCATCACGAGGCGTTCTTAGCCTATGCACACCTAAGTGCTGCCCGTCAAACAACGGAAAGCCCGTTTGCTGGGAGACGCTGATCGACCGAATGGTTCACACGCGTTCCGATGCTGGTCTACGAGCATGAGATGCCGAAAACGATTGCTGTGAATTCACTGGGCCATTATCTATGCTTCCTTAGCTAGATTTGATTCTGACCCACAGGTTCATGTAACCCGCCCGGTTAGATGCGTTTTCTCTGTAGCCGTTAGATCCTCCATATACCATCTCATGCCGAAGTGCCTGACTCTGAGTGCACGACATCTTCACACAGAATTTTAGGCCTTCAATGCTCCCAAATTTTTTGATCAGCCAGTGCAATCGCTTGGTGATGTTTCACCGTCTGTGCATGCTTTAGCTTTGTGGAACCAAATAGGAGAGTTCGAGGAACTGCGACCGGGAAGATACCTTAATGGACAAAAGATTCTGCCAATTCACAGATGTTACTTCTCCTGAATTCCTACCCCACAGTCGAACCAGTTCTATTTGAGCGAGCTAACCTGATCCAAATTCCATACTGAAAAGAGATCCTAAGAAAATTTAATTAACCGCTGATATTCCCTCTGCCACCTTCCATCCGTCATTACTAATCGCCCTCTTCAGGATGCATCTCGTTTTGGTTTATCCAGTCAATTTGATTCTATCGTTTTTACATTCTGAACTCTTGCCATTGCTGCGAGCCTTGAATTGCTGTTAACCGAATTTGTTTAGCTTCTTTTGTTGTTGGCTTGATTCGTTGTTCAGGACCCGAAAGGAGAATTGTTGATGTTTGGCTACTGTAAGTTTAATAATTTGTTATAAATAACACAATAGCGATGTTGATCTCTCATTTGTTTTGAATTATGTCAGTTTGGTTGCTACGCTTTTCTCAGTAGTTCTCCCGAGAAGCTTACACATGCCGCTTTGCCATATTATAAACTACTCATAACCAAAAACACCGGTATCCGTTGGCAGAAGATAATATTCCTCTAAACGATCTGATACTAAGCTAATCAGAATACTTTCTGAAAAGTAATGCCCGAATCCCTGCGGTTCTGCAACTTATCATCACTCTATTCACCTTCCTCGTCCCGCCTGAATAGGTCCAACTTAAGCATCAGGATCAAATGATGTAAGGAGTGCATCGAAAAATCGATGCGCCATGTATTGGTCTTAATTGTGAATGATATAATGTTAATAACACAGCGTTGTTAGTAGACGTAATGCGCCAACGTGTCGACTACCGTGGGTAGTCTTTCTCAGGGCAAGTTTTTCAGTCAAATGCATTTGATTTTAACTTAAGCAGTTACCAAAACTACTTTAATCCCTTATTCACCCACATGTAGCTTAAAATAACAAATCCGATAACTGAACCTCTTTCTCTAATGTGTCACGTGGGCCACTATAACTCGCTTTGTAAACTGCGAACAACATTAAAACAGTTTTACAGTGTTTTCATCGATCGTTGGAAAATGAGTTGCTAAAATACGACGTAATCGGGAATAGATTGACTTATGGTGTCGGGGACCAGCAAGTTTGGGGACAGGAAATGTAGTCTGTGTAAGCAGACTCCAGTGCTTTCTAGGTATTGGTACCCACACATATGACAGTAATCTAATCTACTTTTACATCACATTATTAGCACTCAATGAAATACCGTTTTTAGGTGCGATGCTGCAGTCCGAATTCAGAACAGATTTGGGGACAAACATCGGCCCGATGCTCAACAGTTATTCATCTTAATTTGTCTGGACACTTCATTTAGGGTAGACCAACTGCCAACGTAGTCGAGCACCTTGGCAAGGATGACCCACTGCTCGGGTACTTCACACGTATACGTGCACAAACACACCATTCATATTTTATCATTCTCAATTCTTCTCCAATACGCATCGATTCAGAAGTTTATTTTTGTGGTGTTTGCTTCAATTAACTTCGGAATATGAATATGAATCCATTTGGATTGACCGATTTCGAACAAAGGGGTCCAGTTAAAATGTTCCCATTGTAAGAAGCGGACTGCTTGCTGCTATGCTGATTTGGATGAGCATTGCGTCGCGTGCATATTGCATCATTGTACACCCCATACATGCACTATGGCGAAATGGGACATATTCAGAGACTTGCCATTCAAAAAAATCACCTTTTAAAAGTCTGTCGAGCTTGTATGCTACATGGGGACATCTAAAATCCGCACCAACCTCATGATTGTATTATGGGTTCCCTTAACGCGGTCTTGTGGATGAGCTCACCACTCCCCCCCCCTGAACACCGATGCACTAAGAGACACGGTCACTTGTTTGCCTTACGGTTTTTGATTGTTTGACTTTTGCCGAGTTGTGAAACCGTAATTGCACATGTTTTCATATTACCGTAGATGTAGACTGTTAGTAATATGAAAGTGGGAGAAAGGAAATATGAACCAGACACAAACCCAAAAAGTGTTTGGCTAACTCAGTCGATCGGATTTCCAACGTGGTCGTTGATTTGCCTACTCACAGTTTCGGCGAGCACATTGTGTCAATTGTGATTGCTCGTGCCGATAGCGAATCCACACGGGGTGCACTCATTTACAACTGAAACTACTCAATTATCTATTAGAATTCGATCTAACTAAACTCCATAATAACTAAAGAACCGGTCAGTGTATTGTCGATGATCCCAAACAACTTGCTTTTGCAGAATCCCTGTGATCATCAGAGTTATTCGATTAACATCTGAGCGAACAATAACTGCCCTCCCCCCGGGACACTTGAGCGGACGTATCGACCACACCAAAATGCATGCGAAATATGACCAGGTTCTGACCAGTAGCCTTGTACTTCGGCAATCCCAGAGTAATCGACAAAGTATTGGTAAAAATGGTATAATACTTTATTCATGAACCGGTCACATTGGGTTTCCATGTGGTTATTGCAACTGTGTGTTGGGGGAATTAGCTAATTTTGCTCATTAAGCGCTTTGTTCATTGGCCAAAACACTATCACCATGTCAGTCTTACATAGATTCATCATCCATGTATACTCCTGGCAATTAAGATGAGATTCTAGTGACAATGTTTCTCTACCGGCTTTTGATAGCTTTGGAAAATGCGCGTCTTTTGACGAGAACAGCACAGTGATCAGATGAGGTTATTAGCTTAAATCTAACGCAGAAATATTTTTATAGGTGGTCCAGTTGCAATATCCAAGGGAGTTAACAATGACTGAAAACTTCAAAAAACCCGCCTATTTTGATGACCAAGAACGTGTCTGCACGCGCACACAGGAACTACTGATTTGGTTCAATTCAAATCCCGAAGAACTATCCGTCTACGCGTTTGTTATTCGTCTGAAAGGAGTGAACAGTTGTGTGCGTTGGTTGGATTCCATCAAGCCTGTTGCAGCTTCATATGCTGTTGCAATAAAGTTCATCTGCTCAGTTTCTGTTTTCGCTTTGATTACGCACGGGTTTGTATGATTATAAATTTTGTTACTGATTCTGTGAGTTCGTACAACTGAAGTAGTTTACCAGAAAACGATTAAATTCTGACTTGGTCACCAGTTACTGTTAGCAAACATTTAGAAGATTAGATGTATTCCAATGCATTGAGAGTCAGATGAGAAATGTCCCGTTCAGATCGTGAGAAATTATGAATTCTCTTGTATTTGGAAAGATGTCGTAGATTTAGCAAGACGCTCACTAAGTTTTGAACCTGCAAATTATTCGGATGTGGTCCAAGCTAACGTGAAATGAAACCCTTTATTCATGTTTGGATGGCCTCTTTTTTGTTCGAAGCACAATAATTCATTACAGGTTTATATCATATTTAATATTATATTTGATAAATCTCGATAAGCGGAAAACCAAACTCCAAGTTGGAATCGAATGAGTGTCATCCAAGATAGACTTCACATGGAGAATGTTTTGGGGATTTGGCCTACTCATCTAACGGTCGGATTGGGACTGAGAACACGTGAACGTCAGGGCTCCCATTGACCCATTGGAAGAGACCGTGGTGATGGACGCTATTGTTAGCTAGGCTCCTTCTAAGTTAAACTTTCACTGATCAGTAGCAGCTTGTAAGCCAGTCATGAGAAAGTTTATTCGCGATAACCAAAAAAATCGACAAGTTAACAAATACTTCGGCCCGTCTATTTGGCGGGAATAGGGTGATGTCCAAACGGATAAGGTTGTGGCCTTAGGACGTGAAGGCCACGGGTTCAACTTCTGGCCAACTTCCCACCTGGCAGCCTTCATACTGGCCACGGCTCCCTTCCTGAAAATAATGTATATTATTATTCCACTAATAAAGGAAGTAAAAGATAAAGGATAAAAAAAGGAAAGACCATGCTGCTATTGAAGTTTACACAAAACTAATCATATGGCGCCTCGTTATTTCGATGTAGTGCGAACCAAACTTGATTCTGATACTGTTATTCGTATGGGCTCCTTCTTCTTTACCCATCTCAATTTTTTGTTTTTGGGTAAACAGGCATGAATTCGGAGGTTGTCCATTAACTCCCCCCTCTGCGCAACTGTCGAGTTTTGCCGGGTTACCGCCTGTTAGGTGGACTAGAAGATACTTTTGGAGTCATGGCGAGAAGTTTATGGGAAAGATCGCAAATATTCCCACGCAAAAGTGGTGATTGAAAAACAGCGGAAAAGTATTTTAAATTATCATTTATGGCGGTCGCTAACTCGAG
Organism: Fasciolopsis buskii; assembly: GCA_008360955.1. Classification (NCBI taxonomy): domain Eukaryota; kingdom Metazoa; phylum Platyhelminthes; class Trematoda; order Plagiorchiida; family Fasciolidae; genus Fasciolopsis; species Fasciolopsis buskii. Next base: position 37,062 of record LUCM01001181.1, read on the forward strand.
CTCGCTGAAATCAGATTTCTCGTTTTGCATACGGCTCTGTTCCACATTTTTTCCGCGTTCAGCAAGCAGCTCTAATGTTGCATTTGGCGTTCCAGTATCTGCTTGGGCATCGCACAACACTCTTTTGTTTGATGTTCGTGTAATTGGAATGCAGACTGTAAGTTGCGATCCCTTTCGGTTTCGATTGTCAGTAGTATATTTGGCATACGGGTGGATGGACAAAACTTCCTCGGAAGTACATAATCCATCTGACGGTTAATGCCGTTTGTCTAATTCGCGTAGCCGGTACTGGCATGTCAAGCCATTCTTATACCAATCCGTCCTTTTGTTAATTTGTTACGAATTGTCGTGTGATTCTTACAAGCATTCTTCCTTCATTTACGCTCTGAACGATTTGAATGCGATTTTCTTGTTCTTCCAATTTACACAGGCGAGCGACTTGCGAGTAGTAGCTGTCTTTTGCGCGACTGCCATTCTGCTATGTGCGCTTTACAAGGAGCAATTTGCTTTGGTAGTCAAGTAAATCATCCAGACAGTTGTTATTGCAGAGTACTGATCATTGGCCCATCGCGGTGCAAAAGCGCCGGCTAATTCACATCGTTGAATGGTGGGGGCAAACACCATGTTGCCTATGAACTACATTGCACGAAACGAACTTCTGTGGACGGTTAATTCGGCGAACCATTCGGAAGGGATCCGCGATATCTGAGGTCAGCACTCTAGTTTCCGGACGGCTTGTGCTCCTGGATGCGCGCGTCCGTTTGGTCCATGGGCGCACATTATCAGTGTCCAGTCGATGTCCGCACAATGTGAACACAAATCATTGGTTTGGCTATATTGGATGTCGTCAACGTAGCTTTTCGAGGACTGAGATGATCGAAGCAAAACATCCACAGAAGAAGAATCTTCTGTAAATTCTTATCTTCCGTGCATTTCTTATGAATAGCCAAAATGAACTCCAATTTATGTGAGAAGGGGAAAATTTTGACCAATGTTTTATCTTTCGACTAAGAAATTTGCAGCAGTGACCCTTATCACGAATGCTAAATAACCATTGTTGTTGAATGCAGTTTCGATTTTGATGTCGGAATCTTGCATGTGACGCCTTGTTAAGGCTATCGCAAATTAACTGTCTTCGTAACTTGTGTTGATTAATGTCAGTAATTGCACACCAGGAGGGCGAAGGACAATAATGCAGTGTACATGACGGTTTTTTTTGTGGTTCTGTTCCACACCACGTGATTTGCCGTCCTGAATGACATTTTGCTAGTTGTAGGCGCATGATCCGCTTATGACTAAACGTCACTATGCGAACCCACTTTACACAAAAATCCTTAGCTGCGTCAATGCTACTTTTGTAGGCTACACAGAATTCTGCTTCACCAGTAGTACCCCAGAGTTACGTAACACTTCGGTAACAAATACGAGTCATTAGATTTGTACCCTTGCAGCAAATTATCCGGCAATACGTGACTGATTCTATTTTTTAGGATTCATACTTGCAATTATATTTTTCTAACTACTAGAATATTTACTCGAAATTATTCTCTCACCATTCAGCCTAGTCTAACTCTCTTCCTCAAAAAGCTTTTAGATCAGTTGGTGACTGGCAATACACCCACAAGACAATGCTACCTGCAGTTTCATCGGGCACACCAAATCACTTCATTCAACACCTATTTAGTCGCTCTGCTCATTGTGGTGTGATGTCAAGTTCGAGGTTTTATTCTGAAGTCTTTCTTTCTTATCTTCGACTAGCAGATTTGGTTACTTTGCTTCAAGTTGACCACTTTCAGAGTTATCAGACAAATTTCCCCTGTGACCAGCAATCCACTAATGTTTTATTTACCTCTTGGGCTTAGATACGCGTCCCCTATAAAACCAAGGCGCTAAAGATTCTGCATTTTATATTTTCCCTTACTTGTTTTATACTGTCTCTCACTTTGCGTTCGTTTCTACTTTTATCTCTTTCACTTGGAAATGTTTGTCGTCTTCTGATTGGTTGATCTTCGCATTTTTATTCATATCTCAAGGTTGTTGATCGCTAATAGTGCCACACTCTGAGTCTAGTGCATTTACCCTGTACATATGTTCCATTTTCCGCCTTGCCTACAAGCTGCTGCGATTCTGTGAACACATCCTTACAGCAGGTCTCGGTGAGCTTCATCAAGCCAATAGGAAAATTGATCTCGATTCCCGTTTGCGCATTCGTGCGCTAACCAGTAACTATATCAATGTACAAATGCGGTTTAGCGGACGCAATCCATAATACCAAACTGCCTTAATTGTGTGGACATTGATGTCAAATGGTTGACTTACTAGGGCTTGGATAAGGCTAGTTTCCTTGTTTACTGTTCGTTTCAAAATGGGTCACACAGGAATACTGCTCTCCATGGGCATATAACAAGAGGCCAAGGCTTTCCAGCGTGAATTATTCGAGTTTCATTCCAGGTTACTTTCTTTTAGTTGTTACTTCCATCAAGAACATAGTCTCGGAAAACCTAAGACCTCTGTGATCTTGTGTGTTATGGTTTGTGCAAAGGCTTGGCTTTTTGTATGGACAACGTATACACTATCAAATGTTTTTCCAAACCACCATATATAAATAGGGTCATCCTGGTGCAAACTAATCGTGTATTGTATCCAACACAGCAATAAATTATGAAAGCTGGCTAGGATTTTTGACATTCTTGGACGTTTACGTCGGTGATAGGAATTTACAGGTTTGTCCATCACTATGTATGCGAATATGCATAAATGATACCAGTGTGAAGCATCGAAATAATTGGTTTGTTAGCTAACGGTCCTGATCACCACTTCTTTTAAGACATCCGGTTTTTACTAACGAGACAAATTCATACAAATAGAGGATTTTGTTGGTCACTAGCGAATTCGCATTCGTAGTTCCAACTAAGTCCCGGAAATTCAAACCCAAAACGATTCTAAACCTTAAAACCACTGTGCCTGAATCATGTTTTATTTCACGGCAGTAGAAGCTATTGCCCTTGATCGTCAAGTGTGTTGTTTCTAACTTTTGGCCGGGAGTATGATGAAAGCTCCAGTTACAATAAGAAAGTGAAATTGATTTCGCGACATCCACATTCACAGGTCTATGGCTAGCTAAGCTGGGGATACAAAATTAAAGTCCACTGTATCCACAACCCTAACTGTACACGGTAGGGGAAAACTGGTGGCATGCTAAAGGCATTTTGGGAGGTATTTAAGTCCCGAACAGAAGGGAAAACACTTATCTTGTCTCTAAAAGCTAGAAGGCCGCTTACAGTATAGGCAGAGCATAGAACTAGCTGGCCAACATAATAACGACACAATGAATCGACTTACTGATTGACTAACAAGTGCCAATGAAAACGCATATCTGTGTAGATTAAGAACAACGTGATTGGTCACTTGGTTGCCAATCCTAGTACAGTATTGATTGATATAGTTCACTAGAGGACCAGTCCAATACGAGAATATCAGACAACCAAACAACAAGAAAATATTATATGATAAATGGTTACCAAAATATCTTTCACTAAGTAGGCAAGACGGATTTCTATTAAAATATTTTAAGAGTAACGCGAGCGAAACCAGTAAACCCCGTAGACCGAAGCTTGAGTTCACGGTTCACTCATTGGTGCATGCAAATAAACACTGGAACAGAGTGAATTCGTGGATGCGTTTTGTCTTCTTAAACATAGACAACAGGAAATAAATAATCGATTTCTTCCGATCGATAAAAGCTATTTTTGGCGTTTCTATTCAATACAAAATTTTATCAGCGAAAAAAAAACAGATTTACAAGATGTCTTTGTGGGGTTAAAGGATTTCGTTTTGATTTATCCATTACCATGGTCAAAGGCCAACACTTCGGAGAAACATCTTATCACTTACGTCAACTAATAATGTGAACAAAAATGTCATATGAGAAAGCTCGACCATATCGCCCAAAAAAGGAATCGAGCAATCAGTGTTGATGATTGAAGATCAATAAAAACTATTCAATTTTGATTATTAAACGAACTTTTGTCCGCTCGACTCGAGTCTTCTGACTAGATTGGGTGCGGACTGGGGATAGCGGCTGCCTGACAGCATCTACTGAGGATTTACGACCGAAAGAAGAGCAGACATCTTCCTTTTTTGGCCGGCGGCGGCTAAATGGATAAGATAGTAGCGTTTGGAATTGAAGGTAGCGGGTTAGAATCCTCCGACCGCCGGTCAACTTCCCCACCTGGTATCCTCTGCTGGCCGCGGCCCACTTCTTAAAAGTTGATGTACATTGTTGTTTCATTAGTAAAGGAATTAAAAGAGAAAAGATAACAAATAAAAAAGTCCTAGTTGGATTTTGTTCTAAAAAATCCTCGCAACCCAATAAATAGCCACGTGGCCACACAGTCTGGCCATATAAAGAATGAATATCTAATGTTGATTACTAATTAGATTTATGTTGCCTTCAACATTGCCCAATTTCTTTATTGCGAATCGTCCTCTTTTATTGTCTATCAGGTTTGCAACATAATACGGTAAGGATAGTTTGGTGGCGCTATAAATTTGACATTCGTTGTATCTCGAGTGCATTCAGCTGAATGTAAACAGCCAGATCTACCGGTGCGCACTTGATATGTGTTAAACCCGTAAGTGAAAAAATGTTCCTATGTCCACTTTTAAGTAAAGTTCTAAATTATATTTACCCGGCACTTTTTGCTTCCGCCTTCATGCTTCCGCAAAATCTGTGTTTGATTGCAACTCATGGACAAGCAACCAACAACCTGGGTGACCACGTCTGTAATAAACTTCGATTGAAGTTATATCTAACTTACAATTAATGTGCATCACCGGATAATTTCTGTGTTTGTCAGTTTCACGTATGTGCACAGATCGGATCACCCAACCTTGATGAGAGCCAAATCCGTCAGGCAGCTCCAAAAAACCATACTGAGTATTTCGTGCAGAGAATGCGTGCCTCAAGTCAAACAGTTTTTGTCTGCACCTAAAATTAATATCACTGGCAAAAGTGAATTCTGACTCGCATAATTTGCAACCGGAATCAACGATCATACTGTACATGTGGTCACTTTGATTTTCAGAGATTAGGAAATGGACTAAACAGCTAACGTTCCCTAGCGCGATGATCTGAGTTGGAATCCGGCTTCTATTTGACAGGAAACTAGTGATCAAATAATATCACATGGTTCATGAGCAACATCTTGCTTTTTTAGATTTAGCAATAGCTGTCTTTCCTCCAAGAAAGAGAATTATCAATTATTTCATGGCGCAGCTTGGGTCGCGGTGATATCGGTTGTCTTGGTGATTCATTCAACTACAAACGCAGCCTGTTCGCAATAAACCAAAATCCTTTATTTGGAAATTTCTTCTGCTTTGAAGTTGCCGATAATCAGTAAAATCATACGATGTTGAATTAATCATAGACAGCACAGCAACCTTACTTCCCTCCCAGTAAGGGGTAAAGGATGAGAGAGTGTGAATGTGATCAGCCGTTGCGCTAATCTTCAAAGCACTTGAAAAAGCAATTCGCAAGTTATTATGCAATGATTAATTTTCCTGACTAGAAACACTTCTTGGAATAAAGTTCAACGAACGGTCAATATAGTCAACTTAAAACATCATATTTGGAATCCAAACCCTATTCTTTACTAGTTGAGTTTTCGATGACATCGCTGCCAAATGATCAAAGTATTTAAGCATCACGATTTTTTTAAAAAACCATTGCTACCATTATGTTACGTTATTTCATTTTAGATCCACTTCGACAATGCGTGGGTTAAAAGAATCACCCAATAACTGAGGCTTCGTAGGAAAACAATATACGTTTCTCCGGTGTTGGTTCACTTGCGTGGAGTAAACAAAATATATTAGAATGAGTGATAAACTGTTTGCTAAGTCCGTTGAGAGTTGAACAGGAAAAACCAGGACATTGTTGCAATTATCTTGTATGCTCCAAAGGTGAAAAGTTGGTGCTCGACCGTACACGCAAGGGCCATCGCACTTATGCTCCCAGCAAAATAAGCTGTCTCAATTACTAGCATAATACGGATCCCAAGAGTGTACAGTTTACTGCTTTATGCAGCCACCCGAAGTTTTAGCCATACGAGTGAAAAACTCAAACACTCATCAGCATGTCGACGAGATCAACCTGAATAAGCCGGACATACTTTAAACTGACACGTGGTCCTGGATACGAGCTTCGTATAACCAACTATTTTGCCCTGTGGCAACAACGTTTCCAACGGGTAAAATACTTTTAGGACAAACCATTCTGATTCTTGGGATGGGACATAGATTCACTTTGTTTTTAGGCCATCTTCTCGACACTAACCGTGATGCACACTGCACCATGTTAGCAAAACTGGCGAATGTGTCCCGTGCACGGAATGCCGCGTGGGTGAACGTGGTGTCCGAGCGTACAATCGCCCAACAAAAACGATGAAGAGAAACCGGTAAAGACCTTCAACGTGCAACGAAAACCATTGGTTAACCCGTTGCTTCGATAATATAAGTGATGAAACCCCACACACTAGGCTGTCATGGTGCCAAAGTCCAGGTTTTCGAAGCTGGGCATCGGCGTTGAAAATGGAGAATACCACCGAGACGGACTCTCAAGCCCTATGAAGTTTAAGTTGATTACATTGCCAAGTGCTTACGACAGGATCCAGACTATCAATGTGAACCGCTTTTTTCCTTTCTTAAATTCGATTGAAGCCACAGTCAATCGGCAAGAAAATGCACCATCATAGTGTTTCATGTCTGTATCTGCAAATATTTTAACCTTGAACTTTCAGAATACTCCTGCTTCTCAATAGGTTACAGTTTCAAAAGGACCTCGTGATGGTGTTTCGGTTGAATACGTTTCATATTCACCCCACAAGAAACTCACGCTGTCTTACTAGTGAAACAAGCTTCCCACCAAAATTTTATGATTAGACGCACTAAATCCACGGGTTTGGTCTGATAATATACCATATTTTACATGTCTTCCGCTGTATGTCAGGATTCTTCGGGGATGTCGTCGGACTGTTCCGTTGACATCACGTTTCCATTTGTCTACAGCGATTTTCGTTCACAAACTGCCAAGATCATTGTTTTTGTGTGCTCGTTACCGCGAAAAGTTTAGAACGATTTTGTGGGAAAAACGGTATTTTCTCATTCAATTTCGAGCGTTTCTGACGATAATGCGAATAAGTTTGGACGTAATCTCGACAAGCGGACGAAGTAAGATGAGCTAAGCTTTTCATCTTTTGAATTTTTTGACGGGCACAACTCATCTAGCCTCGTCCGCTTCAAACCCCATTTTGTCGTACCCTTCATGTGCGAGCATTGGTGAATGGTGGTGACAGCCTCATCCCAACCGAGTGCAGAAGCCTGACCAAGTGGAAATTGACGTCATCGTGTTTGACTCCCGACCAAATCTTAAATCACTCAGGGTTCCCCACTCAATTGGCACTTGTTGAGCTTGCACAGGAGAACACAAACCCCCTACTGAGCTGGACACAGTCGAATGAGCAGGCTGCAAGCAGACGAAGTCAACATTTGTACATGTTTGCATTTTGGTGATAAAGTGAGTATTTTTATTTTGCTCCAGTTTCAGACCATTTCGCCTATCTTGCCGCATCCTGACATCCCACTACTGGAATAGCTGTCCCTCCATCCCCTAGAAAGTGTTTTACGGTGATTCTTCCCATCCCACGGTCGAGCCCGAAATACGAGACGTGTGCCTTGGACAGGCGGTGGTTAGGTTAGCCTGAAGGCAGCAAAGTAGCAAATCTTTTGCTGCGTCGACTTTTGCGTTCGGATTGTCGTGCGAGCGGATTACATTTGCCGAACCGGATGGTTATCTCAAACGTGAACCGGATGCGCGAGTTGTCTGTTTCTTGCCCCGTATCAGCTGGAGAACCGCCCCGGTCAGTGAACAACGATCAGCGGTCATTCTATCAAGGCAGAAAATCGGCAGCATTTAGGAGAGAGAATTCCCGGCGGCCAGTGGAGTTTAGTAACGAAGCTTATTCATATCGAGCATTAGAAAACACTCGAATCAGGTCAGGGCAGTTGGTCGTATTTTATTTTACTGTGAAGCCTAGGCATGGATCATGCCCAGATTAGAACTGATAAACTAAATATCACACTGTCCGCAGAACACGAATATAGAATAAAGATGGCGGTTAAAATGCCTGATTTCGATCTAGTCGGGATTTTGTAGGTAGCCACTCGGTGATTCCATATTTAGTCAGCATAACATGACTAAATTACGGCAAAGAATAATTTATACACGAACGGAAATCCGCAAAGTGAAATATCTCCAGCTGTTTTAACACGGTTAGAAACCACAATAATATTTTGAGGAAATTATGAATCTAAAGTAAGTTGACTTGGCATATTTTTGGTAGGAATGGTTTTTACGGTCATGTGGACGACTAGGTTTTCTGGACAATTGATGTGTATTGCCCTTCTTGCTAAATTACTCCTATAGAATTGTTTGTTATTTACGTTAGCTAGTGACATTCAAAAGCCAAGCAGTTATTGGACGTCTCTTTCACCATGAGGAACCCTTTTGTTTTGGCCAATAAGCGCGAGTCGTGCGGAAGTTGAAGCCAGTTGGCCGTTTATGAAACAATATCCAAGTGGGCATGTTCTCTCTTCGAATTTTGCAATGAAAATAACTATTGTTGATCACATTGCTTTTCATATATATATATATATATATATATACATATGTTTTCATGTAGCACTAAGCATTCAAAAATGTTGTCCGGATATTTATCCACTTAGAACCGTTCGCTTCAAATAGGATTTTTGTACTATGACCAATATACTTTACAGTAAGCTATGTTATTCTCCCAAAATAGCCATTTTCAGTCTCTTTTTCTTTAATTCTAAATATTGTGCTTCAAATGTTCCATTGTGTCGATACCTGGCCAGTATCCCGGCCAGTAGAGAGCGACTCCTCCATTGCTGAAGAATATGTCGTCCAGGCATTTTTACACTTGTTTTCTGTTCTTCCATTATTCAGTGCAGTACCCTCCTGTCAAAACCGAGTTTTTAAGGTGTTTTTCACGAGTCCAGTAGCAAAACATTTTTTACAGAAGTTAGACATAAATAATTCGGCAAAACCGTTTGTAGAATGCATATTTTAATTAATTGTAAGATGCATCTGAAAGGAAAACGGGTCAGTAATTCACACACCTATAATTTAGACCCATAACATGAACTTTCGATCGTACTTCACCTTCGATTCAGTTTTTAATTGGGACTTGACACCAGAGCAAAAGCGGCTTCGCTCACCTGATCCATGGAAAGTACAAATCGCTTTCTTACTGAACACAGCAAAAATTGTCTCGTTCGGTTAGAAACCAAGAATGAAACCTTCCGTTGGCAGGACACCTTGTTTTGTTAACGCCATTTGTTTATTCAACAGCTTCACTGCAACAGTACAAATATAGAACTGGCCAAAATGATAATTCTGAACAATACCAAGTGATAATTCTGAAGACTACTAAGAAAATCAACGTCACACACAGTGACAACCTACTTTTATCCTTTGAAGAAGTTAATTCTATTTTATTCGTCTCATACTGGAAAAAGTGGAATGGTATAAGAAACTTGGACAACTTTTTCAAGATTTAACCGTTCAAATGTCTAATTTTTAGTGTTTTGCGAGCCACGGCGCATCCTGGATCCATCGGAATAATTAGCTGATTGCCGAATTAATTCCCTCAGCCTTTTTCGGTGCTTTGGAGAGCACTCACATCCCTGGCTTTGGTAAACGAATAATCCGTTCTCTCTATCCACTCACATCTATAGCGTTTAAACATTCTTCCCCGCTGGTTACAAGCGTTTAGGTAAACGAACGACAGTCGTGACATGTGAGTAGGAATCTAAATATATTTATATGCTCTTTCGAATGGGATTGATTTCCAGCTTGAACGACAGGAGCAGGGATTTTTATTTTCATTTAGTAGTATGAAAGTGGAGGAATTTTTTAGCTTAAGACGTTAGATAAGTTAGAAAACAGATATTTAGATTCAGGAAGGTCTTAACTCAGTTGATTATCTCACCCGTCAAGCTGCAGAAATGCTTCATTCTTTATAGTTTACCGATTCTGTGTGACGACTAAAAAAATAAACTGGTAACTGTAGTATGTACTGTGAAGAAGATCTTTAATGATTACACAAATAAACCAATAAGGCGATATACTGAATCCAAGCTGAATAAGGTACCTCCTTTCAGTGACCCCGGTACAATTTTAACGTCTATCTAACTCAAAGTATTCCTGAATTAAAATTCTCCTGTTCATGATTAACGATGATTACTGAATCCGTTTAGGTCGAAATATCTCAGTTACCAAATAGTATTCGCCCAAATAAGTCCATCCCTGGAGAAAGCGGACTGGATGGCTTTTGAAGAATATAAACTGGAATAGATCATTATACCTTCACGACCAAGGATGTGAAATTTTCAATCCTCACCAAGATTTCATTTTTCGTTTTTAGACAGTCTTACTTTGGGAACAGATATTGCACATGTTCAGTTGGCATTATAATGATCTAGACGAAGATATTACAAGATGAATTTGCACACAAATTCATGATTTTTGCCGATGTCATTTTATACCTCAAAAATGTAGCAAACTTTCTAGTATTAGAAAAGAAAATTTTCAATATTTCACAATCGGTGATGGCTGGGTGCGCAGAACAATGGCGTGGAACCGAATGCTGACGCCATCGTACCGCCGTAGTATCATTTTATCGTATCTTTGGTGAAGGCGTATTGCGTAAAACGGATTGACATTTTTGAGAAAGCAAATGTGTAACCTATGCCGCCTATTAGGTTCTCGTGTAAATTTTGGTGTGGACAGTTTTTCTCCTCCCTTCTCTCAACCTCCACCTCTCGGTAACAATCGTTTTAGCGGCTGTGGCAGATGTGCACGTTAGACGATCCGGAGCGAGATAACGGGCTACGAATGCGATTTCGACATGATGCATATCACATACTTAATATCAAAGCATCAGGGCTTCCGTTCAGTGCATAGCCTAAGATAATAGTTACTAATAATACTTGTAAGACCAACATCAACGGCGAAAAAATGACTGGCTTATCTATCCCTGAGTGTATTAGCTCTATAGTCAAACTAATGTAACGTATACAGCTGTTTCAATAGGCGTCGGAGCTGGCAGTTTTCCCATAATATCTGTGTGAAGCTTTCTCACACTGAAACTACTCCCGGTCAGCTTGGTGTGGTAGGGTGCGTAAACTGATAACTGAGGGAAAACGAACACGTAGCGATTAAATTCGATCAGAAATGTCTTGCACCAGAATAGTCGGGTTTTAGAAGTGCCCTTAGCTCTGGAAGTTTGGGCGCTTCGGAGTCTAGAAGTGTTCAAGCATAGCTGGCTTGGAATCCGTTATCACCCCGGGGAAATAGGAACAAACTAGAATCTGAATTTCGTGGATATCTCGCTGTCTTCTCCTTTGGTAGTTTTTATCAGTTTGTAGGAAATTGATAAAACAATACAGACTATAGTCAAATAAATAGAAAATTATAAATGCGGAGTGCAAATGTCGTGTCTTTCTCATTAGAGGCACTGAGTCTTTTTATCTTCGAACGACCACTGGAACACACTAAAAACATCGCAAGCAATCAGCAAGGTTAAAAATAACACAACAAATCAAATGATATTGTGAAACCTTATTGATTTTGATTATTATTTAGACTATTCAGAAGACTTTCAGGGAAATTTCTTTGCCGTTCATGTGATTTCAATTATCACAAGTTCACCAGTTTGATTCCGGCTGTTGGCCTCAACTTTTAAATGTCTTGCTGAGTAAGCAAGCATTCCATTGCATACCATCTCCCGCGTTATTTAGTAATGATGCCAAAATTGTTCCGAATTACGTCAGAGATATTCAGAATTAAGAAAGGATAAGCCTCCCTTTTACAAGACTTCTCAAGGGTACATTTACCAGCAACTGTATAGCAATGCATAGATAATACGAATGTGCCCATACAAGATGAATTATTTTACAGGCCTATGCAAATCAGATGTCAGCAAATCCGCTTGAAGACCTTTCCAGACATAATTCCGAAATAGTGTGACAAGCCGCATACATATCATTGGGCTCCTCGCACGACAAATCAAGGGGCATATATCGATTTCTTCATTTTGTCTATCGCATCGGGCACTGCGGTCACCGCGGTCTCGAAGTATTCCCTTCGACGTTAATAATAGGTTTGTTCATTCCAAATTCTTTCTGTGGGTAAACAAGTTTACTGTGATTAGTGTCATTTTCTGATGCCCCTGGATCATGTGACCATGCCATCCACGTGGGAAATGTCCGACACATCTCTTGTATCACAGTCCGTCGAGCACGTGGTGCATGGTAACAGATGTTATGCGAGCTTGGAAGCATCCATGCTTTTTGCTGGGTAAACCATCGAACATCATAAGAAGGAAATTCCAACTGTCAGCTCACGTTGGCAGCAAAGGTCGAGATCTTTTTAATAATTAATAAAGTAACTGCTTCGGTGCAGTAGAACAAAATAGAGACATCGGGGAACAGTCTGTTGGAGGTCAACAGTGGTCAAACGGTCAACATACTGGAGTTGCAACCCAAACGTCATGGTTTCCATTCCTTCCACTGCCACCTTCCCAGTTGACAGCCTTGCGCTCACCAATATCCCCATCATGAAATTGAAACACGCCATAGCTACAGTGATGATAGAAGCAAGATGTTGAAACATGAGCAGATAATAGAGGCAACTTGAATTAAATTAGATCGAAATGATCTTTTCACGCGGGTCTTCAAATCACTTGCCCAATTTTACTCAACCAATTTAAATTGCAGTTTTCTAAACTTAATAAATACACTTTTCCATTTTTGAACTAGATTACTATCAAGCGTGAAAGTAAGATGTGTCCTCACCTGGGGACTCAGTGGCTTCTGGAGATGTGGCCCAGTAAAATAAACCGGATTTTACTGAGAAGAGTCAGTGCTGTGCTGAGTCAGCCCGAGGAACCTCATTAGCTTCATGGCACGTCAATGTATAAATTTTGTTCACCGTAAGCACGAAATTGTTGTATGATAACACCATGTTGCCGCTTACTCAACCTGGCTGGAATTTATTCCTTGCGGTTTGCGGTGTGATGAAAATCTGAACGGATTCTAAAAGTTTGACAAGGCACCGGGTCACTGAGTGTTAGAGAAATGTGCTAGTGATTAGTATGGGCCTCACTGATGACCCATTTTGTAAAATCTCGACGCCTCTTAAAGACGTGGGAGATGACATCTTGCTGGCTATGCTTGTTTGGGAGCTGCTGTTAAGGTCTCAGGGCATTGAGTTCATTGTTTTTCTAATAGTTTGATTGTTTAGTCTTCTGTTGTGGAAAACTCAGTTGCATTTCCAACCATGGTTTTTATTTTATCTATTATTCTCCTCACTCCAGCCGCACAGTACACGGGAATTTCATGTTTGACTGTAATGACATTTTAGGAACAGTACGAGCTTCTACATCGGACATTAATTTTATGAAAATCTAGAGCTGCAGAAAGACCAGAGCTCCCCGGTTGATTAGATAAAAAAGTGCGCAGTTAGCAACCAGATACAAACAGCATGATGTGTATATCGTGACACTGAGATTGCACTGATACGAGCTTGCGAACAAAATCGGGACTCTCAAAAAATCCGGATGATGCAGAAGATGGAAAGTATAGTACACGATAAAAGAAAGACAAGGAAATATTGAACAGCCGAAATCATCGTCAAAATGAATCACAGGGAAGATGACGCTCAAAGACATTAATCTTTTCTTCAGCATACTGATGCCATTCCAGAGGTCTCCAGCTGAAACGCCTTGAAAGATTTCGAGGGATAAGGACTCCCCTTCAAATGTGTGTGTATGTGTGTCTGACAATGCACGCCGGTAAGACTAAGTGAATCTATCTTGCGAGAGCAAGTATACGTTCTCTAGGACACTGACGAACAGTTTTCTTCGGGTACTGAAACAACCGCATGATGGTCCAGCGTAAACGCGATTGTTAGTCAGAGAGATGGGTGCAGAAATTGTCATCCAGATAAACCTCGCATCTACACGATCCATAGACCGAATAAACGTGGAAGGCCAAAAATTCTGGAAGTCCCTTTGGAGCGTTTGAAAGCGAAACGTCGAAGGCAGCGAGAGCCCACAGGGAAAACGGTCGAGGAAACTAAAATTTTAGACTTTTGTGAACTTCAATCAAAGTGGTTTTAAACATGGGTGATCGCAAGACATAAATGTGATCAGAGGGTAGGTCATGTTTGGCATCGAATCTCCTATAAGTCGTCAACGTTTGCAACTAGCCCGGTAGATGATAAAAATATATATATACAACCTTTTCGATCAGTGGTGAATGCCCAAACGTGACGATAAATCAGACGAACAGGGTATTCTTAAGGATGTTGCCCTGGTTGGTGTACCTTATAAACACGGATAACTGCATTCTAACTGGTTTTGAATTCGTCCTGAACAGGTGCCTGTAATTGCTGCAAGCAAAAAGTTTTACCTTAAAGAAAGACTCCGCATGAGTGAAATAAGTTTTTACATTGAGTGACTCGGGACTAAACGGCATAAAATAATCCCAAGCCGATTCGAATGGCGTGCCGATTTAATATTCGGCTGAAACAAGGACGCAGTACCATAAGACAGAAAATGAGCTCATCACATTTGGCACAATTGTCCGCCGATGTTATCTAACTGGAAATGACTACGCATCTATATGAATTCATCACGAGTACCGGTATCCAAGTAGGCAGTTTAAAGCTGCCACCTGTGCAGTGCACTCGAGACGTTCAGCTCAGCTTCAGCGAGAAGTTGTGTAGACAGACAGATGCAGTTGCAATGTGCTTGAGACTGAATACTTTGACGGTTGACATTTTTTAAATGAGGAAACACCGTGAGGAAATCACTTATAGATGTGTGGGAGATATTTTCTATCTGACACAAGGATAATCGCATAATAATAAGTTAAAAGATCTATGTAACCAATTCCACGACGAAATCAATTCCCAATCAAAGGAAGAACAACCAAACCGATTTCAATTTCTAGATTTTAGCTTGGTCAGATTTAACGAGAAAGATCCCAATCAATCATTACGAGGAAAGCTCACCTGAACCGCTTTGCATGCAAATGTTTCTATTTTTGTTCCACACATCGGTAAGTGAAACCTAATTGGATCATTTCTAAACGGCGTCAGGTAAAACGTGTTATCAGAACAGAACCACGAATGAGTTAGAATTGATTAAACGAGTATTGATAACGATGAATATACGGGAAAATTTATTCAGAAAATCATCAGGAACTTTGATTAGTCTTCACGTGGCGAGAAATTTTGCAAGTACGAGTGCTATTTATCGGTGATTCAGCGTCCGGACTCCCGGACAAGATAATCGGAATAGGTTATTGTTAGCACGTATCCGGAGGCACGTGTGCGTACAAATTCTATCAGTGATCACAACAGCAAATTGTCTGTCCTTCTCTCATTTATGATAACACCAAGCTATATAGGTTGTAGGACAAGGCAATTTCTCGGAACAACCAAAGAGTACAAATTGGCGCGATTAAACTGGACAACTACGGGGCTATCTCCCGTGTGACCCTAGAGCACATCGTCTGTTCGGGACGTAAATAAGACAAAGATAATTTCAAGTGTACTTATAAAGCCTTACAAAAAGTGATCAAAAGGTTTCGTCACTTAAGTCTGAGCACAGTGGGGTTTCAGTTTAATCGGCCTTAAATCCCATCCTTTTTCTCTCAAAAGCGATTTGTCCAGTCAGCTGAAATGCCGTGGTCGAAAACCTACGGTACACTTCATACATAATCTAGTCCATTACCCAGTCGAATTAAGCAATTGGAAACGGGCCAATATTGGTGAATGTGATTAAACGCAGACCGGATTAGATGGTTCCCGTATTTTCCAGTAGAAAACTGAACATATGTATATATGTATAATGTAAAATGACGATGGTTTTGCAAGGTAAGATTAAAAAATATTCATGTCCACGGAAATCTAGCTTTACATCTGCGTTTGAAGAAAAACACACCTTAGATATGTTTTAGCAGTTCATGCTGAGTTCACAATTTCCCCCAAAATGTTATTAGAGTGTTTGATTTCATGTCATCTCGTGAATCGTCAAGTGAAATCGAGCTCCAATAAGCCAGACAGAGATATATGTCTGTTAGTCCAAACAGAATATTTTTCTTCCGTAAAAGAAACATCGAACAACTGTTGTGCTTTCAAATGGCATTGGCCACAGTAGATAATGACCAATTGTACGGAAATAATTTGACATGAAAAGACGCATGCACGGATTTCACGGAAATGTTGGCCGTCCACTAGACTGTGAGAAACGATTGGGAATTAGAATGAACTCGGACAATTCAATACGGATTCATCACTTCCTGAAATTTGTTTTGGACCTCCTGATTTTGTCACAACACAAACAACATTTAGTCACACTTCGGTCTGTTGATCTACTCTGGTGTATAAATCATCCGTTTGTCGTAATTTGGTCGTTCGATGATAATTAAATATGGGCTCACCACAGAATGACTTACAACTTCCCGATAAAGCAATTCATGTTTTGGACTTCATTAATCTTGTAATCTTGTTTGTTCGTATTGATATGAACATGACTCTTATATTGGCTTCACGATAAAATAATATCCGCCGATTTGCTCTGGGTCGACTCGAACACTGTTTCAGTAGCTGATGTGATGCAGATCTATTGCTAGTCGCTCTTTGCGGAGCGAAATTTCCTGTCTTGGCATCGTGACTGCCGGTCGATGCGCACTGAATGGAGCGGTCTTCTAGTCGATGCACACAAGAAACAAACGGTTCATGCATTCGGTTAATGTCTGAGTTGACCTTCCCATCGCATTAGCCCCGTTTGTCAGCATCGAACAACCTCATGATTAACGGGGATACGGAGACCAAGTCGATCGCTGAGGCCAGTCGAGGATCACTCACTAGGTAGGCTTCCGAAGGGGACGCGTTTGTTGTTCTCAATCGTAGTGTGCGAAATCCGTGTAGAATTGTTTCCGTTGAAACAGCTAGTCTGTCTCAAAGAAATTTGCAACATCATGTGGTGAAGTTCAACAAACCGTTCAGAGCCTGCCCGGTAGCGCAATGGCTAAGGCATTCGACTCAGAATCGTTCGTCCCGGGTTCGCGTGCCAGTTGGGGCGCGGTGGATATGCACTGCTGATGATTCCTAACAAGGATGAAACAGCTGTACAGTGCTTCCATGGTTTCTTTATGGTGAGTTGAGTGATGATATCACATGGTGAATTATTTCATGTAAACATTCAATCTCCTACTACTAAAAATTTGCAATAATTTGTAATATTAGTTGTTTCATTGTTCGAGTTTTCCTTCATTTTGGTAATCTGCTCGTATTTTGATGCATGAGGATATCAAGAATCTGTCTCTTATACACATCTAGATGTGTATAAGAGACAGNTCATCCGTTTGTCGTAATTTGGTCGTTCGATGATAATTAAATATGGGCTCACCACAGAATGACTTACAACTTCCCGATAAAGCAATTCATGTTTTGGACTTCATTAATCTTGTAATCTTGTTTGTTCGTATTGATATGAACATGACTCTTATATTGGCTTCACGATAAAATAATATCCGCCGATTTGCTCTGGGTCGACTCGAACACTGTTTCAGTAGCTGATGTGATGCAGATCTATTGCTAGTCGCTCTTTGCGGAGCGAAATTTCCTGTCTTGGCATCGTGACTGCCGGTCGATGCGCACTGAATGGAGCGGTCTTCTAGTCGATGCACACAAGAAACAAACGGTTCATGCATTCGGTTAATGTCTGAGTTGACCTTCCCATCGCATTAGCCCCGTTTGTCAGCATCGAACAACCTCATGATTAACGGGGATACGGAGACCAAGTCGATCGCTGAGGCCAGTCGAGGATCACTCACTAGGTAGGCTTCCGAAGGGGACGCGTTTGTTGTTCTCAATCGTAGTGTGCGAAATCCGTGTAGAATTGTTTCCGTTGAAACAGCTAGTCTGTCTCAAAGAAATTTGCAACATCATGTGGTGAAGTTCAACAAACCGTTCAGAGCCTGCCCGGTAGCGCAATGGCTAAGGCATTCGACTCAGAATCGTTCGTCCCGGGTTCGCGTGCCAGTTGGGGCGCGGTGGATATGCACTGCTGATGATTCCTAACAAGGATGAAACAGCTGTACAGTGCTTCCATGGTTTCTTTATGGTGAGTTGAGTGATGATATCACATGGTGAATTATTTCATGTAAACATTCAATCTCCTACTACTAAAAATTTGCAATAATTTGTAATATTAGTTGTTTCATTGTTCGAGTTTTCCTTCATTTTGGTAATCTGCTCGTATTTTGATGCATGAGGATATCAAGAATAGATCAAATGATACCAATTTTTTTAATTACTTTTAGTCAAGCACAATTGACATTTTTTATGCCTAAAAATATAACAAAAGACCGGTTCGAAATGAATTAGGATTTTTTCCCAGCAATTTAGATTGGTAGATTTCGGCGAGATAAACAGTATGCGTCGAACAATTCCGCACAGAAATTGGTGATTGATAGCGAATGACACCCGTGACAAGAATAGACTGCCTAATTTTTCCAATCCACTGTTATGCAGTGTTCACTCTTTAGACTTTCTAGGATCATCTTGTCGTGTTCTCGACAATCGGTAGCCTCTGGGCCATTGCGCAACATCTGATGTACGCGACATGTGACTTTCGGACAGACTGTCAAATCGTACGGTGCTTCTGTGGGACGTCGAATGACGGACGCTAGCAGATGGACTATGAAAATAAAAGAGAGACCAAACGTACTGCACTGTTTCCTAGACTACGTTGTAAGACGAGTATAGTTTTACGTATGATTGTCAAAATGCTATCACGTTCCATTTGACTAACTAGCTGCTTTCAGGATAGAAATCTTTCTTCCTGTGATAAGCTGCGCTCGAATATGTTGTCTAGTACCACTCAAAATCCGAAGTTGCATCTCAACAAACATTTTTCCTTCAGTTTTCCCACTTTAATTTCGAATGATGGTCAACAGATTGCTTGCCACTCTCTAATTTGCTTGGCATAGAGCATTCCGTTCTTTGACAAGGCATGGACTAACGAACCAGTTGTTTCCAGATAGTTAGTAGCCACGACGTTTCTAATAGGTCAATGAAAAATGATCGGAATCGTGGTATTTGAATTTCCATGTAAAAATGTGCTAATGATCAACATGATAAAAAGTCATCTTCCCGAACAAATCAAATCGCCCCGTTGATTTGGTCTGGCTTAAAAACTACTTCACCTCCGTTCATCTTACGTGATGCATTACACTGTCGGGATTTTGCTTGCAGGCTAACGGGAAGAATTAACGAAAATTGCATTTTCTCTTTGACCATCAGCTGGATTAACAACATCGAACATTTCAGTCTTTTAGTCTTTGTTGCGTACCGAATTGAAGACTGTTTTACGCTTCTGATAACTTGCATGTGACAAACTGTCGTCAGAAAAGAACTTTTGGAAGAGTAGCCATTCGATCAGGAATTGTCGCTTGCTAGGTTGTAAGGTAACCGAATCGCGTAGTTAGCTCATAGATGCAGATACATTCGTGAAACTGGAGATCGCTGGTGACTTTTCGTCGTTGTACTAGAAAAACCTCTTGTGTTTGTTATTTGTACACGTTGGCCGTTTATTGAAGTGCTTGCGTAAATATTGTGCGCATACAAACGAAAGGCCAGAGGTGAGCAGAGGTGACGAAGGAAGGGGGGAAGTGAGGATTCAGGGAAGCAGTCGAGAATAACTTTATTTTGTAAACTTCACAAACTACTTGTTTGCGTCACCGATATCCACTTGATACCAAATCAACAGCACAACAATGGTGTTGAAACCTTGGTTTTGTGTGCACTTAGTAAAGTCAGCATCTTACAGCGTGTGGCATGTGAGTGATTCGTACATGACCTCCTTATGCATACTGTCCTCGGTGTTTGTGAAGCCTCGGTCGTGACGTTATGATGAAACGCTCTTCCTCTACGAATTCACACAAAATTCACAGGTTTATCAATGCACTGTATCCAATAAACAGACACAAAATTATTTTTCCATATTCACTTTGAATATCAATTCAAATGACCGAATCAGCCTGTCCGGCTTACACAAGTTTGACATTCTATGACCCGAAATCAGAATACATGGTGTGTTGTGGTGTACCACACGATGTCACCACACACACGGATCCCGTGCAGGGCTATCCGGCTTGTAACCGCAAGTTAAGTTTTCTCCGTGCTATTTACATGATATCTTGTTGCTTTTGGAACACCTTTAACAACAGCACCCCCATGTTGCCGATTTTTTATCCTCATTCAGGGCGCAGCTCCCTAATACAACCGTCTCCGGAACAACGAAAGTAGATCAGCCGAGTAGTCCAACCTAATCTCTCTGTGTCTTTGACGAGTAAACTGTCCACTGTGAGAATCGGAAGTGCGGTACAATCCCCGTTATGATCAAAATCAATGGGAATATCTTGATTCATTTTACTTCCTTTATTGACGAAATAACAATGTAAATCATTTTTCAGGAAGAGGGCCGCTGCCAACAAAGGGCTGCCAAGTGGGGAAGATAAAATGTTGTATACATGCATAAATACACTGCTTATTCCTAGTTATCAGATCACGGAAGAAATATGCTGTGTGGCCGACTAGAATTTGTCTTTAATCGTCCAGGTAGCTCGCCTGTTTTACAATCTGCCGTGGAGTGTATTTGATTGAATCCGTATAATCCACGAAGATCTATGGAACGAACCGGCTGCCAACCGAACTGTGAAGCAACCGCTCTGATGCCTTAGAAAAGCAGAATCGGAACTGTGAAACCTCACTGGATATCAGCCACCATTCCTGGTCTCTTAGGGCTTCAAACGAATGTGACTGTTCACCTGCCCTAGTGATAGCCCGGAGCGTGACTGGCTAGTTATTGATAGAGTGACGTAAAAAGTAATAAGTATGTCAGTCAGATGTCGTCAACGCTTTGATTGTGAGGTGGAGCGATTTGAATTAGATCACTAGCGGCGCTTGAGAGTCAGGAATGAAGGGCTCAAACAAAGATGAGCAAAATAACACAGCATAACCCACTGTGAGTTTCGTTTTCTTCTGCAAATATATAACTGATAGAAATAAATAATTACTCTATGCACTTGTGAGCTGTTCGTCACTTTTTGACGGTATGTGTCGTTCTCTTCGATTCAGCTGACCCCAATACCCTAATTGTTTTTATCTTTCTGAATGGCTGAGACGTCACACCTCCATATGTTGGACTAGAGGAGAAATAGCCTCACTTATATTTTCATTTCAAATCATTCAGAACTTGCAACATACAGCAAAGATGTCTCATAGTATCACTGCTCTCATCGTTCGGTCTTAACCTTAGTCCTGATGAATATCTTGAAGCTTGCTGCTGCAAAATGTTTCGAATCCCTCCTTCTTAGGACGTAGATGAAGGGAAACAGACTACCGGGATCAAATGTGCATTGCCGATGGTTTTCACGCTTCCAAGCTGCTGTCTTGGCTCCCCAAGATTTTCTTCTGCGCACGAGAAGCGTTCATCGGTCCACCCTGTCCATTTAGTGATAGCCATCTTTGTTCCAACGAAAATTTATTCCATGTCCATCTTCTTCCGTGTTTGCTGAAGGTTGATCGAAAGTTAGTGAAACAACGATCCGTCAGTTTTCCTATATTCATTCACCTGTTTTCACTGTCGGAATCTGGGACGGAGATGCTGATGTTTATTGCAAATTGCCGGCGGATTTCTGCATGAAAGCACACATTTATTTTATACCAACGTGTTTGTTGATCTGATTCGATTCCTTCATCGGCTCCATATATCGCCTTGTTCCATTTGACTTTTGATTCGGATTTTGTTAGACCTTCGCTTGTCCGGGTTCTAACTGAAGGTTTGAAATCGTTTAAGGTTTGACCAACATTATTTAAAACCGCATGGATTCTTTTTATATAATTACTTGAAACAGTAATACGAAAGCCGAACGAAATCAACAAAAGCAGGGATAATGACTGTCAGAACGTATTGGAATGGATTTGACCCAGACTCCGCGGATGAAAACAATGAATTAAGCAAACAGCTTGAAGAGCCTTCCGTGTTCGTTTACAAAATGCAAATAAATGATTTACGATGAATAGTTATTGGTGGAATATCTTCAGGCCAACGTCACTTGGACTATGGTTGTTCATCTTGTTCGTGCATCTACATGGATCTGACTGGCTGACTGTGCACGGGGAAGTTGTACCGGACGGCAGCGAGTGAGTTGCTCTCAGATTCGTGGGCATATATTTTTGACAGTAACGGTGACATTTTTGATTGAGAGCTGGAAAATAACCTGTTGAATTCCACGTACATTCAAAAAAATTTATGCACGAGGATGTACTCATGCTTATATAGTGTCTTCGATAGTAAGTGGCTTTTTGTGCTTGACTAGGTTGGGAATTACTTACTAAGGGCGAACGATTACCGAGCGGTCGGAGATTGGGTAGACATTTGTTTTAATGATGTTGCTTAGACATACCAGCTTTTCAGCACAAACCAGTAAGGTGATTTTTCTCCCTGGTTGATTGTTTTGAATTACTTCACTATTTCATAAACTTTCACATGTTTGGGCACGGGATTTAGTTTTCTGTGAAAAGTTCGACTTCCCGGTCCCCCAGAGGTGAGTTTCGTCGACAAGTGTACCAAAACATTTGCATTCTGTGATTACTTACTATCATTCTTCAAAGTAGGCGAAACTACATTTATTGAATCTGTTTTAGACATGGACTTAAAGTCAACTCCCTGAATTGATGTGCTATGCGCCAACTACGGGTCAGTCGCAAACAAAGAAATGCAATCATATCCAAAAAATAGAAGGAGGTGCTCCTCTCGTTTTTGTATCGATTAATCGATAACTTTAGCATGACCGAAAAGAAAAAAAACTGTTGTGGCTTCGTTTACCAAAAATCTACGTGATTTGTCATTTCGGAAGCCTTCTTAACAGTGAGGTTTTGAGAATCATCTGAATACTCCACAACGTAATCGTGCACCATTTAGTTGCTGTCGGCTGTCTTATAATACTGGCGGGGGTCCTCAGAACAATCTTGCCGAAATCAGCAGTTTTTACTAGCGGAAAGGCAGGAAATGTTTAAGAAGACTGATGCCGTAGTGACTGGTATTTTTATGCCAAGCTATGGAAACAACTTAGCAATTTAAGGTAGACGGCTTCCTATCGTGAGTGCAGCATGTTTTCGTCATTTAGTTCATAGCTAGTCATACATGCGTCTTCCTTTTGGAGCTCATTCAGCGGCTGGCTAAATAGAGCTGATGCAGTAAGAACTAATGAGCTAGTATTAGGTCAGCGAGATGTTTGAAAAAATGAAGCAAAATAAAGGGATCGAATCAAACCACCTGGAAAATACTTAACTTAAAACCACGTGACACAAGACTTGGACCAGTCTAATTGTTCGGGCTTCGATCGCATTAGTGAGGTGGGACAAACTGATGGATGAAAGCACCGGGAGATAAAAAGCAATAGGCAGAGGGATGAAACGGCAATTACGTGCATTCAACGCAGGCTTAACCATTGTTTACCTCTCCGGATACGGAACAGTTTGATCCAATCATTTCTGAATAGCTGTGAATTTAGTTAACTACAGCGCAGGGAAGCTGCTGCCAAGTTGCTCATTCACTGCTTCATGTAGCCATTCAGTGCTACCTTAATCCTCTTGTTTGTTTTTTGTACTCTAATGGATGAAGCGTCATTTAGGAGATAAGTTCATGTTTTACACACTTTATGTGGTTCGGTAAGACTGTTAATGTTCTTTATTCTATTTTGACATTTTTCTACGTTTATTGATTAGACCACTGCATTCACCTCATCACTCCAGTTTCATTTATAAATCCCATGAGTTCAAAAAAAAATGATCACCAGATAAATCGAATCCAATTCTTTCGTGTTTGCTTCTCAACTGTACATAAGTTCGCGCCATAGTGGATTCTGATAAATGATAGGGATGCGGATATAGCAAACCTTTTCGACGCACATGATCTGTACTTAGATTTGTACAATTAAATACAATCAAATACACTTACCTATGCAGATATATGTATACGCATATGCACAAAATTGCACACATTTGTCGCACAAAGCTGAGTACGGATCACGCGCCATAGAAACCAAGGTGAAAGATGAAAGCAGTGCTCGAAAAACAGAAAAAATAAAAGAATCAACTTGCAGAGTTCACCATATATGCAAGTTCTACTATCCTCCATCCCTACCTTGCCAGCCATCTATCGGGATCCACGAGAGGAAAAATCAGCAGGGAAGACAAAGTTCACCGCCTTCTCTGGAACTGGGAAGGTGGTCAGGGGTCACAGTTATTAGTTTCCTTATCTCCACGCTCTTTACAAACGAAAGGAGAGGCTGAAAATAAATCCCAATTGCCTGCACAAAATGGGCTCATAATGGCGAATGACAGATGTTTATGCGAACGGTGACAGGCGATTAGCTTTCTGAAGGCCAGTCGCTAAGTTCGTTCTATTATTTTTACCTATGTTTGGCTTTCGAAATCCTCAGCCCTGTTATTCTTGAGAATCAACTTTCATGCAAATACCTGAACACGGTTGGGATGAAAACGCCAAATGGTCGAACTTAATCAATCCCATGATCACGTTGGCTCTTGTACTCATTCGCTCATCATTTCCAGAAACGACATAAAACAGAAGAAACATAGCGACTGAAAACGACAGAAAAAACAAACATTGTGTGAACAAAGTCAAGTGCAAAGACTGCGACAAGCGCTATATAGGCCAGACGGGGAGATATGCATCCGCTCGAATGTATGAGCTCCAGGTAGCCGCAAGACACAGTTAACTCTCAGTCCATGAACATCGAGAACACAAATTCCGTATGAAAAATGTTGAAATTTTAGATCAAACAACCACGAAGAACTCGAGAAAGTTTTCAATAGACTGGTATCCTTCAGATAATCCAATCAATAGATATTTCGAAGTAGATCACGTGTGCACTCGGATGAGAGGCAAACAGCTCAACTGACTGACAGAATCGGGATTCAAATCAAACAAACGCGTAATCACAAATATGAGTCATTTACACGGATCCTTCTGCAGAACTGAAGCACACAGCGTTCACATACTCGAAATAGCAGCAACGACACACAACTAAACGGATCCGACTTCTCAAGCCGAATGTCAATCTTCTAAGATCAAAGGTCAAACTAACAAAGATCAACAGGAAAACAGGTACATAGTTTGTTACACTCAACGATTCTACCAAAGAACGTACATAGGAAAAAGATCAGCGAACGGTAAGCTTACTAATGGAGAAATATATGTTGTCACGTAACACGACAGCAAGCGTACAAGAGGGGAGCAGCTCCAACAAAGAAACTTTCCTTTTAGTCCAGTCACCCGGAAGCTCTGGACACATCCACTAGTCCCTCTTCTGGCTCCTTCTTCAGGTTCTCGGTCCTTCGCGTCACCAATTCAACATATGATGGTCCTGAAACTCTCCGACCGCGACTAGCACCCTGCGATGACTGTTCATTAAATGTTTACTTGTTTCTTTTGCTTATATACCGCTACTTGCAATGCGGTATAAATTAACGACCTAGAATTGTGAAAATTTGCGAATTCGATTTGTGCTCTGACTGGTGCTGTTGTGATTCATTCTCGTCCGGGTTCGAATTTTTCCATTCCCTCGGTCAGGTTACCAGGAAAACATAGACGCCATTCAACACACTTGCAAGCAAACGGCAGAGCACAAAAACTCAAATTCAGAAATATGTTTCCACGATATAATTCACCATGTGATATCGTCGCTCAAATCACCATTAAGAAACCATGGAAGCACTGTACAACTGTTTCATCCTTGTTAGGAGTCATCAGCAGTGCATATCCACCGCGCCCCAACTGGCACGCGAACCCGGGACGAACGATTCTGAGTGGAACGCCTTAACCATTACGCTACCGGGCAGGCTCTGAACGGTTTGTTAAACTTCACCACATGATGATGCTGCATTTATCCGTCACTGATTTGCATGGACACTGGCCGCATACCAAGTAGTCAAGCTCTGTAGGTCATATCCAAAGCCTTCGTCGTACTTAGGTTACCTGCAGGGAAGTCACCTATCAGTAGGGGTCGACTGCTTTGCGCTGGCGGTCCGTAATTTTGAAGTCGAGACTTGAGTAAAAAAATGTTTTCTCCTATGCTAACAGAAAAAGGGATTTATTTAATGCATGTATTGAATAACATCCCTATATTTTCCCTTGACATAGTAAAATCAGCTAAGGAAGACCATTTCCAGGTGTAAATGTTTTTCTGTCGGTTCTTCGGTCAATCTGTGTCTGAATGATGGTGTTTCTACTCAGGAGCTGCTAGTGTCCAGTTAGTATATTTAGCAAAACCAATTAATCTCTGTGGCTTACTGAGTTGACTTTAATCTGTCTATGCAACGCTGGTTTAATCCCGTTTCGTTTAATTAAGAATCCTTAGCCAAAAGGACCTTTATCCGATCAATACGAATCTTGCTTTTGAATTGTGATCAAGTCTCATGTGTAGGTTATTGATTCAAGTCATTGGCTGAACAGCTCCGGTCTCTCAGCTGCAAAATCTCATCTCTAAAATTTATTCCGAGCACTATTGGGCTTTCCTTTGCATTTGACACGAAAGTCGGGAGTTTTAACATCCTCTCTGGACCGATTCAAAAGACAGTGACTCCAATCTTCAGGCTGAGGTCTGAAAGGAGCCACAGCTCAACTGGAACAGGTAGGCAGAAAACCAATAAATCTAAATAGATGAGGTTTTGCTCAGCTACTCCTCGCTGCTTCGTTGATGGTTTTTTCGAAGCAAAGGTCCTGTTTAGCAGGTGGACTCTGTTATTTTTTACTAGAATTTCGATGATTCAGTAACGTAAATAACTCCAAAAAGCCAGTATTACTTACTTCAAGATAAGCTCAGAAACTCCAAGAATCTTATTACGTTTATTCGATTTCATTTTAAATAAATCACAAGTATTGCAATGACTAATAAGGAAACTCAAAATTACCCACCGAGTGAAGCAAATCACAGCAATCAGATTTTGAACGCTCTAAGAGCGATAAACCAGCCTCACAGCAATCGCAAAGTGTTAAGGGATCGGTCATCAACAAACAAATTCGATTTCACCATAGATGCAGCGGTTGCAGGCGACTGGCCAAAATCAAAGTGGACATCTGTTAAAAACGACAGGCCAAAATGAAGAGGTAGTTAGGGACCAATGTACTGTTGATCCATATAATCAAAATAGGGGTAGCAAACAGAGTCCAACATGGGGCTAACAAAAACCGTGAATCACCGAGTGATTAGAAGGCGGAATTTAACCGCAGTTTACTAACTTCTAAAATGAGGTACATCCTAGGAGCAAGACAAACATGGGAGAGAACAAAGAGGGTTCTGGACTACACTTGCAAAATTCACAGTCCATCGGGAGGCCAATTGCAATCATGCTTGTTTGAAAAGTTAATCAATATGTGAATGGGGTGTTTAATCAGGCCTCGACTAAACCCAGATCACCACTCTAATTTATCACTGGCAGTAAACATCAATTATGCATGAACTGTGGAAAAGGGATCTAGGTCGACTACCATCTTCACTTGCTTACTCGTAACGGAGCTGAACATTTTTTGAGCTGTAGCTCAGTGGTACGCTATCCACCCGTCATTGGTTGTGTTTGGAGACAGAACTTCGTGCACAGCGATCCTCATGGTTTTCGCCTTGAGCTGGAGGCATCACTTTATCCAGTATCAAATTTGTTTTTACAACATTTAGGGTGACCGTTGATAACAGGTCATGGGAACGAAGCCGAAATTTTTGTTCAATTAATAATGGAACGATGGGGACCATTCCTATTGTACCGTATATTTACTGAATGCTAACATGGAAACTTAATTTGGTGGACTGTGCGGTTCCGCGCGAAGTTCGCCCTGATGAACAGGATAGTCAAATTTTTGATAGATTTCAAAATCTTGTTTACCTACTGATTGGTAAAGAGTAGTGTAACGTTTTCCCATAAAACATTCACCTACTTAATCCACGTAATTGGCTTACCAACAACCGGTCTCGGGTAGAGAATTGAACTTTAATCGTTTTTTATTACCCTCACTTCATGACATGCAAATTCAAACACATACTTCCCTGAGTATTGCACTTGTATGTGCTATTGCACAACATAATTAGATTGTTCCGAGAAATTGACAAACCAACAATCTGATTCCACTTTACTCAAACTCAGTCGAGTAGGCAACTGGAAACTAAACACTGTACAATTCAAAGGGTGATTTGGGGAAGCTAAACATTGATAGAAATTCTTTTTATTATTGACTTTACAAAAGATACTGGTGGCTCCGAAAAGCACTTTGAAACTAATAACCTACACGTAAGTAGTCGGCGTCATGTAGAACGGCTCCTAAGCACCAGTGAACATATGTTCATGGAACATCCATGAAAAAGTAAATGGCACCATTGTAAGCTTGTATTTATTTGAGGAAAATGTATGAACGCGACGCAACAAAAGCGCGTAGATGTGGCATAAACCGAAACCCGAATCATTGAAAATATCGGAAATACTATGGTGTAAAATTTACGAAATACCTAATTAAGCGACCACCTAAAAAACAAACTTTCAGTAATTAATTATACGAGCTGCTTCAAAACAATAATCGCTAACGTAGACACTCCTGAATCAACCAATGATGGTGAGGCAGCACATCGATCCATCGGCTTCGTCTAATTAACGCACGCTGTTCTGAATCCGTTTGGCAAGACTATTGATGAAATATCTTTTTAAGAAAAACAGCTTTTTGAATCCAATTGCTTAGCTGAAAAAATCCCCAGGGAAGAGCTGAAGCTACCACGAAAGTGAGACAATCACAAGAAGTTGCAATTCATTTTCGATTTTTCACTTCTGACGTTTGATTAGTGAGTATCGGGGAAACATCTTGAGGCCATAAAATCATTAGTTCTGAAGCTTCCATTCAGAATTTCTGAACAAAATGCCCGGTCGCTGTTCGGAGATCTAATGGAGACCAGCTGACCAAGGACACACAGGTAGTAAGACCAGAGTCCTGTTCAGACGCGCGTTCAAATTCTTTTGAGTGGAACTAGTTTGTTCTTTTGAATCTGTTTCCAAACATATCTTTTGTTAGTCAAACTTTGACGATAAAATTAATGGCTGTTCCTTTGAGTTTATTGGGAAACAACTGACACCCAATATCTGATTCATTTTATCTTTTATTGTGTGACTGCCATTTTGGAGCGGGACACAGTTGTACGTAGTAAAATAAGCAGAATCACAAACGGGTTGCTATCCACCATTAACATAAGTCATGCGAAAGCTTAAAGACCGCATTTTCCTTCTTCAAGTCATATTATGTTTTCGATATTTCGGCGCTGTACCGGTTTATCCAATACTGAATATGAGCTGCATGATAGCTACATCGGATAAACCTGGGGTATTCGTTCACACGATGTCAGTCAATTCGCGCGCTTTTCTACATGTCCTCGATTATCATGTGAGATTGGCGAAAGTTTAGATAATGAATGACAAGCACTATACATTCAGATTGTTTTGACTTCAATTTGGTCATGGTGTAAACACGAGAGCAGACACACGACCTAACTACGCTACAGATCGACTCCCGTAGATGGTATAGATGTCACTGATCGTCACCGTTCTACAACCTAATGGCAACGTCGGTAACCGTGAATACGTGTTTTCCACTCTTGAACTTAGGCTGTGCCGATGTGAGCTTAACGGACAAGCAAAACTTGGCCTGAGAAAAACTGCTCCCGACACCCCATCATTCATAATGGATTTGGAGATGGTGCACAAATGAAAAGCAGACATGAACTTAGTTCGCACGTGTACAATTCATTTAAAAACCAGATAACTGTTCCGTACGGTCATAGTAAACGACTGATCGTATCAAGGAAATTCAATATATTTAATGTGATCCGGCATCAAGAACTCTAGTGGGAGACATATAGTCCTGAATTTGCCGATGAGGGGCAGAATGGCAATCACCTGGTCTACAGCTCCCTATGAAAGTTTTTAGGAGATCGATACACAGTGACCTATCAGAGCAACAACTGGCGCGTGAATTCAAATTGGGCGGACAGTGAATGCGCCGTTGATACTCGGTGCATCTGGACGGCCAATTACGGTAGAGAGGAACTTGATGCAAGCAGCCAATACAAAGTTCAGCATTTTTGACACAGTGTCGTAGCTAGATATGCGACATCCATAATATTCAAGCAACGGATTTTTCCCCCAGTGAGAAGGTGCACTTTTTTAGTAGCATACGTCACTTTAGTGGCATGTAGAACATACTGCACTAGCCACATTTAGTTTGTGTCATTATCTTGAAAAAAGATGTGTCGATAGGAAATACACCCACCCGCTGCTAGTAAACTGGTATAGCCACAAGTGATTTCCTGATGGCTAAATGCCACTCGTCAATAATGTGAGCTATATTAGGACAGATAATTCAAAAATTACTCTTTCACAAAGTGATCGATAGGTTGGCCTTGGTACTGAGAGGACAATTCTGAAAAAACTACCAAATCGTAACAACCAGCAAGGGGAAATACTGTGTGTATAAAATATGCTCAAATACAAAGTAGTTGAACATTTCCGTTGGTACGTATAAAGCTATCATCATTCACCCTCTGGGCTTTTACTGTTTGGGAATCTGCAAAAATATTTTGGTCTTTCAAGGATACTTTTGCTGAACCAAAGTCTTGGGAAAAAAAAAGAGAAAACCTCTTGTAAAACAATCGTTTTTGTATACCATGTATAGACTGTTTATCATTGTAGCAATAATGTTGATGTTTGTTCCCTTGTTTTATCCGTTGGAGCAAGTAGTACCGCTCGTGTGCAAGCAACAGTTGCGCAAGTATAAGCAATTACTAACTAACAAACAACCGTCCGAACATAAATCTGTGAAAACCGATCAGTGTGAATCAGAACTTGTTAAATTGAACTGAACATCATAACTGCCGTTCCATACCAGTTCATCCGGGCTACAAGGCAAGGACATTGAAATTTGGCCTGCTATGTTCGTTACATTTTTCTTGTCAATTATGTGTTTAATGCTATTATCATGGCTACCGTCCATATATTTTGAGAAGCGGAGTGAGTTGCTTGATAGCGTCTGTCTGTGTGTCTTAATCAACACGAACCCTCCAATCTCATATTCCGTTTTAACAGTCCATAAGCTACTTGTGCCTATGTGCTCTGCTAAGCATTTTGTATGTCAGCGTATTGCACCACGTCTGATTTAGCAGTGTTCACATTGCGCCTGGAACCGAAACTTACGGTATTAGAGAAATCAATGTCATCTGAATAAATGGATTTACTTTACCTTCACTTCGCGGCTGACGACCTCGCCAGACGTGGTACGTCTTTCTCAACATATCTTGGTCTCATTACTCGTGCAGATTTCTTGATCTAGTCTTATTTAGCAATACTAATACCTTTTCGGCTTATAAACGAGCTCCCATCGGAATGTTGTATCACTGCTCTTTGTTTCCATCTCTCGAGGTTTATTCCAAAGGTAATTTTTTGAACCGATCTATACCTCATATTTGCATCGCGACCAGGTCTGTGTGCCTAGTGATCTTTTGTGTTTCACGGACTTCACTCCTTTCCTTCCCATGATGGATCCCAACAAAGCTAACTACAGACTGACTGTCATAACTTCTGCAACTCCGTTGGCAGATTTACATACACCTACTTAAAGCCTCTGCGTTAGACTACAGCAGCAGAGTAAATGGCTCTTTTGTAGTGCAGCAAGACATTTCAACAGCTCTATCGAATCTGAGGTCACGTGAGCGAAGGCATTGTGAGTGGTCATCCACTTTAAGCGTTTAAATTACCGCGGAATTTGGAAATTCTTCAAACAACTCTTCAGATGACAACCAAAATTCAGTCCTGAACCCCAATAACTCAACCATCGGTTCTGTACACGCTCTATCTAATTCCCTTACTGCTCTCCATCTGTTTAATCGTGATGAATTCACCTTCCACTGAAGATTCAGAAATCCATCGAACTTTAAGGGCAATAATCCTTGAGAACATGTGGTTTACGTCTGCATGTTGCTCTACAACACATAGTATATCATCAACATAACGTTTGTAAACGGTGCAGTGCCTGATTGGTGAGCCAGCCTACTGGAACCAGTCAGGGCAGTCATTTCTAGACATAGTGTGCGCGACACATTTCATCTCACAGAAACTATTTAGAGCCTACTTCTTGAAGGAAAGCAGATGTTATCACTGGATGTAGTTTCTCTGTTTACGAATGTTCCGATTAGCGAAACTATTAGTTACATTTGCGAGTACATTCAGGATAACAACATCTCCATAGGGATTCCATTGGATGAACTGAAACAGCTACTCTTTGTGTGCACCAAAAATGTTCAATTTCAATTCAATGGTGAAATATACCGGCAAAAGGACGGAGTGGCAATGGGGTCTCCTCTGGGACCATTGTTTGCTGATATCTTTATGTCCAAACTGGAGAATAATGAACTGCGCTCACCAATCAGGCACTGCACCGTTTACAATCCTTGAGAACTTGATCTGCTTTCTCTATTGTTCCTCAAAATTTGTGGATTGCACGTAGCGGCCCTGTTATCCGAATTTTTCAAAAATATTTTTCAATTCAGATCGCCCCAGATGGTTGAAAACCACTGGGAAGAGGACCCATTCCTGAGAAAGGAACCGAGGGGTACCGGCCCATTGGTTCTTGTTCAGCCCAGTTGGAGATATTCGGGGACATCCTGCTCGACCGTATTGCATCAGACATTCAGCCGCCCCGCCCCCTATGCACAAGCCTTCATTGCCCACATTTGATAGTGTAAGTTCCATTTTTCGCCCTCGTACTGCTTATCTTGACTATCAGTCCCGAATGTTAAGGCTCGTTTTTGTCGAGTGGTCAAAGTCAAACCATTCTATCCCCATTCTGTTTTGCCCTCAACATTAATAGGTTCCATATTGTCTTTAACTTCATTATGCCGATTGCGTTGTGTTCGCTTGTCCTTACAATATTCATAGGAGTCTTAGATTTCGCCAACTTAATCTGGTCAAACAAAACGATTGGTCTTCCCTCCAATTTCTATCACCAAAGGTTGACAGACCCTTTGTTATCTAATTTGGTTTCCGGTAATCAGATGTTTTCAGTGACCTTCCATCGCCAAAAATTAACAACGAATAAATCGTAAAAGATTCTTCTCTTCATTAATTTGTCACAAATTAAGACCACGATCTTTCTTGGACTAGACATGCCTTAAGGTAAACAGGCTCACATTTTATTCTTTGGGATCACAAGCTAAGAAAACGTGTTCTCCAGTTTGGTACTTCATGCCTTAGTACTTTTTTGGTTTACTCTTCCACGGTATCCCTTCCTCGGTTGAAAGAAAAAAAGATCTTGATGTTGTCCTCAAGCTACTGAAATTGTTTGCAACTTAATGTCGAGTACACCTACACATGCAAACATATTTCATTATTAGAAATATTTTGGTGGACGTGATAGGTTTTCACAAAGTTTACTAATTAACCCGAGTCGCTGTCTGCACAAAGCATTCTTCAGGACATTTTTTCTCATTCTTCAACTGGTTCCACTTTTAGACTGCTCTCATCTCGTGGCTGAATACAGAGGAACAGTCTTATTCTTCAACCTCGCTCGTTTACGTGTGAACTACTTATTGGAAATAAGCGATCTTAAAACACATTTTGTTTTTGTATTCATGGGTCAGTATCACCACAGGACCAAGACGACACGAAGAGTTCTGCTACATTTCTGGAACAAAGCAAAGACCTCAAGTTAGAAGCAAACGAAGCTATGATCTCATTCGCCGTCACTTCACTGTTCACAAATATCCCAAGGCAAATGGCGCTGGACAGCACGCGCCAGCTTACGGAGAAGGACTCCAACTTATCAGATGGAACATCGATGTCTACGGACGATATAATGCATTTGATAGAATTGTGCATGGAAACATTCCTACAGTTCGATGGCACGGTATATAAACAAATAAGAGGAACGCCCATGGGATCACCACTATCAGGCTTGTTAGCACACGCAACCATGAAACAATTCGAGACAAAGGCATTCGAAACAAATCGCCCACGCTTATGGATCCGATATGCTAATGGTACATTTGTTGTGTTGGAAAACACAGAAATGGACCAAGTTCATCAACACCTAAACGCGATAGTGCCCAGCATCAAATTCACCAAGGAGGAGGGAAAAGACTCGGCCCTACCGTTTCTCGACGTACTAATTATGAGGCAACCAAACGGGAGCATAGAGACAACCGTCTACAGAAAACCGACGACGACGGACCGCATACTCAATTTCAAAAGAAACCATCCAACCTACCACCTAAAGAGCTGTGTGCATACCCTGTTCCATCGAGCCGACACACCGCAGTACACAGCACCTACGGGAACAAGAGCAATCTAGGTTGTCCACGTTATTTGCGGTCAATGGATACCCAAAGTCTTTCATCAACGCCTGTATTCGCAGAAAGCAGAAGGCAAACACTAAGAGGACCAGATCGATCGTGGTACTTCCATACATACGGGAAGTATCCGAAGCCGTCGAACGCCCACAAAGCGACCGGCATCCTGAGATCCACTCTATTCAACGGAAAAGATCGCGTCGACCAGCACGACCAATCAGGGGTAGTTTCTGCCATTTCGTGCCTCGGATGTGACAGACAGTATGTCGGTGAGACAAGCAAACAAGTACACACACGCTTGCACGAACATAGCATAGCCCTACGACGAGCTGACCCACACTCGCAGACATGGTACCACTGTGCACAAACAAGCCATGAGGTCAACATCAACAACGCAAAGGTAGTCAGCCGAGCAAACAGAAAGGGGGAGCGACTGATTCTTGAAGCCCTCCACTCGAATAACTCGTTCAATCGGCATGTCGATATTGACAAACATTACGTCATCTTAACAAGACCCCGATGCAGAATAGAGAGACAAACAGACGGGCAGCGCACAAAAACGAACGGAACTAGCGATCCCATTCAATCACTCATTCAGGTCTGACAACGAGTCCTAGTTTGGATGGAAACGTCACGACAATAGTATTAACTCAGTGTACGCCTTCTCAACTCTTATATATATATAATAATATAGTATCACTATACTACTATTACAGATACCCTGTCTTAGAAAAAGGCATGGTGCCAACGCGACAACATTTCAGTGGGACCACACAGAGGAAAGACAGACAACAGGGGAAAAACAATAAACTACTAGAAAGCTATAGACATCTGGATTTCCTCCCCGTACAACACATTTTTTGCAAATATTGTTGGTTGTATTGCTCTGATTTCATATCAGGAAGCGATGAGCTTTACGAGACAGAACAGTAGAGTAATTTCGTCGCCACTGCCTCTGGTTCAATCGTGATTCAGGCTCCTCATAGCCAACAACAAATCCTCATTCTTGGAACCTCAACCAGGGAAGGCTGGAATCACCACCCGAGGCCAAAAAACGAAAATGAGCTTTCTCCATGGCGTCGCCTCGAGTCATAGCCTGATCGCCACGTTGCTTCTTCCAGCCTTGCCCAATTTACGCAAAAAGAGCACGAAAAAGGTGATCGAGTGGGCACGACATACTCACAGTACATGGTGCAAGGCCAGCCCGAACGACACGTAAGAGTACTATCCCTCGCATTCCCAGAGAATGACTGTCTCGAACCCGAAGTTACTTGAGACGAATGCACCTCGTCATCTGCTCCACTTATGATCGTTCCCCAATATGATCAGGAGCCAAGTGCTTATATGATATTCATGGTGGCTGTAGAAACGTAAAGTCGGTCGAAACACCAGTCACGCGGAATAGGCTAGAGTCCGGAAGCGTAAAAAAGAACATTGGCGAACTGTGGCATTGACTACACCATTTTCTTGAATGGAAGCCGCGATGTCATGGGGCGCCATATTTGTGTCCGATAGGTTGCAAAAAAGCTGCTCCTCCAACACCCTCTGCCAACGTGTAATCCACACCCTAAGAAATCTTGGAGCTATTGGCTACCTCCAACCGCATTCACCATCGTACGCTGAAGTGCAGGAGCACACGAAATCCTAGCCAGATTGAAGAATGGCCTTGAAATTTTAAGGTGCAAAGCACATAACGCACCTAGAGACCTGAATCGTCAAGCGGTCCAACGCGCTTTCGCATCGCCACTCGGCTCAATGCGATATTATCAGTATGTTTTATGTCAAAACTCTGTTACCTGGGAAAAGTTCAACCAAAATGCCTGAAAGACTAGATAAAGTTTTCTGTAGAACATTTTCTATGACAAAGTTGAACAGAAATATGAATATAGGACAGCCTTGCCGTATTCTATTGGAGACGGCGAATTGTGGCAAAAGCCGTCCGTTAACCCAAAACCAGACGTGACGTATGACGATACAACTCTTTGAGAAAAGACATGCCTCTCAGGTATTCCATTCCTCAACGAACAGTGATATACTGCAGGGATACCAACATAGCCAAAGGCTGCGCGAACGTCCAAGATTACACTGACCGTTGTCACACTTGGTTGTATGTAGGCAAACCATTAACTTCACGTATTGGCTTGCTTACACCCAATACTTGTTACGAGTCGTACCTCATTATGCTTGTTACCAGCCAAGATGAAATGGCCTGCGTCAATAAAGCCCAGAGATTAAGCAGAAATTCAAATTGTCACAGCGCGATGGGTCAGGCCACAACATACCAAGCCAACAGAATGCAGGGCATTCTTGATAAGCGACCAGTGCTCGTTGATGTTTTGAGATGGACGAAACCCTAGCTTGTCAGCCAGTACTCTTCGAAATACTGAAAGGCGAGTTGGATCAGATTAGCTTGTCACAATCTAACCGACATTACGCCGTGCATTTTGAGTGCCCAGCAAGGCACAGGGACAGCATAATGCCTGGTAAGAACCGACAGGAGTGTCCCATTAGGACCGGTAGTTTTGTAGACATTCGCACCATTTGTAACCAATAGTGATGTGGTCGATTTGGGTCCACCGCTGACTCGGAGGTGGTGAACGTCAGGTGGCATATCGGCAAGTGGAACGTCTGAAGCTCGTACTGGCGAGAAACAATTGGTGGTCTGAGCACAAACCCAACAACTGTTCCTCGTTTTCAGAACGACAGGAATCGAGACCGAAAGAACCTCCTAGACGCATCCCAATCGAGGACAGCTGACCTACTCGAGCATTCACGTTCGCTCCCAAAGTCACGATGCCAATCCATCCTGCTGTACGTCCTCTACTGTCCTCTACTGTATCTGAGTTGCAATCTATGGATGCGCACACCGAGACGACAAACTAATTGCATCTATCAGAGAAACGACTTTTTACTTCGTGCGAATTTTTAAGTCTCACACCACATGGCCACATGTCCTCTGGGATTCATTCAAGTAGTTCAGCCCCACGAATCTCACTGAGATCCACACTAACGCTAGTAATACCGGAAATCGCAGCTTCGGAATCCTCAGGAAGACTCCACGGAAGGACTAGATGGGTTGTCAGCACATTGAATGTGACTAGTTTGAAGGGACATGGACGACGAAGAAGTGTGTCAGCCGGCAGAAGTCGATCTGGTGGGATTTGGATACCATTTAAAGAAGAACGTGATAGACCTGGAACAATTCAGTGAAACTACCACTATCCTGGCTGTCTGCAGTTCCCGAAGAGTGTATGGAGACGGGGTACGAATAGGAGAAATAATAGGAATTATTTGATGAGCAGACCGAAAGGTCGCTGTTGCATGTGGGAGAAGAGCCAGAAACGTTCCTAAGAAGATTTGTCATAGTCATAGTTGTAGGCATTATGGGCTGTTGGTCTAATCGGTCATCCGTCCAAAGTAGGGCTTTTTATTCGAGGTTGTACTTCTAGCCTTTTTACAGTCAAGCGCTTTCTGCAAGGCAGCAGAATCATTCCAGAACAGCCAGTTGTCTGTTGATCGGTTCATCCGCCTCTTCTGGAAACCTTATCGGATCAGCGGAACATGAAAAGGGACAATGACCTTATTTGCTTGGCGGGCCACATTGGGTCTGGTAAAGCGTCACCAGCGAGCTCTTGTGGTATGCTTAGTGAGATCGTTTTCCAGGAGTAAACCCACCACGCCATCGATACTGCCGCTGTCTGTCCACGGCCGCCTATTTGGTAAGCGTGAGCCTAACTTACTCACAATTAACCATCTGGACGGTGGCCGTTCGCCTATTTAGAACCCGGGGACGAACCCAGTAGCATGCAGCGACGATTACTTTTCTTGGTGAGTATCGATATATGTCTACTTATTGCCCAAGCATGTGCGAAGTATTTCATATGATTGAGCTCCACATTTGCCCTCATCTATGTACATAAAGGCACTGTTTGATTTGATTTGACGTGACTTCAGTAATCCGGCAATGGGCGGGGTGTGAGCCACCCACTCCTAAATAGGAGCTCAAATCGGTCTTCATCATCAACGGCGTGTTGCTAGCTGCTCATTGGTGGTCTAATGAGCTAAAGGGAAATGCAGGAAAGACGATCCCGTTCATGGCTTTTCTTCGAACGAGTGCAACCTGTCGCGGAACTCAATCTCCCCTAATGACTCAGAGGCCCAACCCATCCATTCATTGATAGAATCGACAGCAATGATTTGTTTACTTCGGAATCCTCTTTGGATTCTTAGACAACCAAATCTTTACCTTTTCCAGGGCGAAGTTCAGCATTGTAAAACTTGTACTGGGGATACAATCTGAACGAGTTGTGACAGTCGATGAGAGTCACTCATTCAATTTAGTTCAATGCTCTCCTTTAACCCGCAGCCGCTTGCAAGATTCATCAACTGGGGTCTTGTAGGCATTGTCTAAAGGTTTCACTCTTCCGAAAAGGAAGAACGTTTCGTGTTTCACCCTTTGTTACTTTCTATGACAGACATCGTCTTTGTCTGATCCGCTCCTGAACCGGGCGGAGTCGTTGAACCTGTTCACTCTGTTGGTGCGATGGTGGACAATGATCCAGAACTCGCCAATAGACAAACAATTTTGGGGTACCGGATCTTCAGCCCATTCCCTCAGCGCAGTCAGAAGGGGACAGCACTGTCGCATTGGACACTGGCCGCCATCCGACAGCTAGTTTTGGTTGGACGGAGAAAATGCAGAAAGACAAACGAAGTGTAGCTCATAGCGAGCAGTGGCCACCAATCAATGTGAACGGGCCGTGTTTCACGATGAAGCAACTTTACTTGTTTTAAACCGAAAGGAGAATCAGTCAGACGGCGACTCGGGTAGCGGGACATGCATTAGCTGGTGCTATCAGTTTCATAGTTTACCGTCAAAAAACGATGTTATTTTCCAACTTGGGGTTGATTGTTCTCGCCGGACCTAATGGAAGCTGATGACAGTTGGTTACGGGTAAATGTGAGGTGGAGAGAGTGTTCATTAAAGACAACAACGGTCGGCTACTTTCCAAATACATCCAGCTTCACTACACACTAGACAATTCTAGTCCATTGTTAACACACTGAACTGCCATCCAGCCATAGTTACATGAACACATGGGCTTTGGGGATTATTATCCGCTCACCGTCGTCCTGCATTCACTCGCTCGCATCTGACCTGAACTAGACGAATCTGTCTGACTAGTTTGTGAATTGGTGCTCGAATCAGGCGTTTAAACAAGTATATCTGCATTGTGACAATAATATGTGATGTGAAATAAAGTTGGATTTTCACAGTTTCCACTGAGTACACTCAATTAAGTTGATCTGAACTCCGACAGATATCACTAAAAATTAAATATCAGCAGTTAATAAGATGAGCGACAGTCGGCATTTACTGAACGGGATAATTTTCCAGCCAAGGCACCGGTGCCCGTCAGAAGGTGCACATTCGCTTAGCACCATAAATTTGAGATTCGGGTCGCGTCGGCGAATAATTTGAATTCCAATATTTTGCCGTCAATTCGGCGACTAGACAACTGATAATCTTAACTGAGATGACTCAGTTCTATCTTGCTTCGTCTATTTTAGCACTAACATCCAGCTAGGCTCGGAGGCCACTTGTGATAGTCGCCGGTTTGGACAGCCAATGCAAAAATCACAACAACTGGAAATGAACGAATGAACAACAAGGAAGGCAGAAGTTTGCGCACCACGATGTACGAAGGTACTTAAGATAAACTTTCCCGTTGGTGAACGAAACTGGAGTGGCATGGCTCCAAAGGTTCTTCAAAAGGCTGAGAAAAATAACCGTGCTGGAAATCGATTTATCAGAAAACTATCACATTCAGTTCAAATGTGTGCGTAGGTCCAAAATGCGAATAAGCGACCGGTCAAATGCTAATCAATCAAACAAAATATTGACCATTGTCGATCGATCGAAATACGACTAATGCAAGGCAGGAGTAACCGAAAACCAGATGAAAAAACAACATTTGTTAGATGTCGATGTACATGTCTCTGTAATAGTCATGACCGAAGTAGACATGAATTTTCGGCATTGGTCACCAAACGGATGCTCGTTCTTGAATTGCAATATAAAATATACCAACTCATTATGTGCCCTTCGGGTACAATCACTTGGCCGCCTACTTCGTTAGTGGTCCTCGCTAAACTGTTCTGGCTAGCCACCCTACCCCAGAGTTTTACCAAAACGTATTGTAACGGGAAGCTACGTGCGGATGCCTAAAGTTAAAACCCTTTTGCTTCGGTGCGATGAGTCATGCAAAAATGAAGCTCGGTTAGGGCCACATGAACAGGACTGACGGACAAATGGCTCTGACGTCAGCTTAACAACACACGGGCTTGAAATTGGATCGACTGCAAGCTGAGGACAGGCACCCGAGCCAGCCAGGCATCCTGGTGTGTGGACTGAGTGAGAGTGATCTGAGGCGAGCGGGGGGGCCTTCGATGCGAAGACCAAAGAACACAATGAGACCGTCAAGAGGGCAACTGCCTAAGGAACTCCATCTTGTGTGGTTCTGCATAGACCAGTTGATTACCACAAATGAACGGAAACTGCTGTGTTGAGTGGCCGGGGCTATTGATCGCTTGATTAAGCGGGGTGAGGTCCGACCAGGACAGAGTTGACCGACTGAAGGCGCTAAAGATAGCGACAGCCATAATACTAGTAAAACACGTTTGCTGCGACGTTCCATTTTATGCATGCAAAACTCTCGTTCACAAATCTACACATTATTTAGTTGATCTTTTTGGACCTAGTTCATCAGCCTTGGGCAGCACAACTCAAGCAATGATGAGTTCCCGTGATCTTCCAGATTAGTTATTCGATGATGTCGGCTGACTTGTTGTGAATGTTCCTCTTCATGATATTACAAACGTTCTTCTTGATCGTTTATTTTTCCCCGAGTTCCCTTGGGTTATGTGAGACTGTATTTTCTCACGCACCTGTGGTATCCAGTCCCGATTTTAAAGAACTTCCTACCGAAAAATGTTGTA
This sequence comes from Fasciolopsis buskii, assembly GCA_008360955.1. Lineage (NCBI taxonomy): Eukaryota > Metazoa > Platyhelminthes > Trematoda > Plagiorchiida > Fasciolidae > Fasciolopsis > Fasciolopsis buskii. The sequence continues at coordinate 78,675 of LUCM01001181.1, forward strand.
ACAGTAGTAGATGATCCACTAGAACAATCTGAATCCGGTGCTGAGGCAGGCTAGAAGGTGACCAAACCCAGTAAGAACTAAGGGGTTTCCTGTAGACAAATTGAAGTCCCAGCGCAATTGTCGGCTTAGTAACCTGCTTTTGAAATTAATGGCTGCTTTGGATGGGACTGTCCGAGCCATGGACCTCTAGTTCTTTCCATCGATAAAAAACAATCATCTAGATATCTTCGAACGCAGTACCCTGTAAAGTTCCACCTGTCCTGGCATATACTCACGCACTTTCAGTTTCGATGCATTCATTGTGATCGACGTCAGATACTTTATTTCTACCAACGCTTATGTGCTCATCATTCCGAATTCACACGCACGTCTGTCAAGGCTCGCAAGGTAAGGTAGTAAGCCTTTGTTCTATCTATCTGACTGGCTGCATTAATCATCGATAAGCATGACCCAATAGATGCTGTGACTCATTCCGGTTTAATTAACAAACATGTTACCAAAAGTGTACATTTAGCAGACTGCTTTACGTGGGGTTCTGAAAGTTGGGCTTGGCGTTTAGATCACGAAAGTTTCATCATTAGTCGAGGTGACATCGTCAGTGCATTTGTGCGGTTGTTGGGGTTCTTTCTCATTTAAGGGGATGTCATTTGCTTTGTCTTAACACCTCTTGGCAAACCTTGACCTGGAAACTAAGCCTTTGTTCTCCACTTAATCTTTGTTGGTTTGACCTTTGATCTTAGAAGATTGACATTCGG
>LUCM01001181.1:80760-131992 GCA_008360955.1 Fasciolopsis buskii
GTAGTAGTGGTAGTAGTAGTAGTAATAGTAGTGGTAGTAGTGGTAGTAGTAGTAGTGGTAGTAGTGGTAGTAGTAGTAGTAATAGTAGTAGTAGTAGTAGTAGTAGTAGTAGTAGTAATAGTAGTGGTAGTAGTGGTAGTAGTAGTAGTGGTAGTAGTAGTAGTAGTAGTAGTAGTAGTAGTAGTAGTCATTAAGAAGGTGATCGAAACAAATTTGACATGATGAGTTTGATTAGCCCAAGCGAGAGCTGATGGAGTAGTGATAAAACACACACGGTTGGTTGCAGGAACGCCACAGTGTCAACCTCGGACGCTATAACGGATATGTACAACAAATGAGATCGAACGCAAACGATCCGTGAGTCTAGAAATTACGAGAGTAAAATTGACCGACTGGCCTGAGAATTGTGCATGAATGATGCAGTTTGTGGGCTCATCAGCCAAGCAACCAGACATTCTCACTGCGAAGTCAGGGGAACCATGGAAAAGAAGTGTAATAAAGTGCGACTTACAGACGTGACCATCCCATTTGGGGGGTTCATATAGACCCACATATTTGTGCAATATCCAATTCTGTGTTGAGTAAAACCATTTTTATCATTACATGGACGGTGGTGCAAAATGTCGAAAAACGAAACTTCGCAAGTAGATGATCTCTGAACAAAAAACATAGAAGACAGTCGACAATTTCACCGTGACAAAAGTACAAGTATGGGGATGGTTGGCATAACTGACGAACAGAAATAACATCGAAACCGGTCGTGTTATTCCGGGGAAATTTGTTATGCTGTTCACATGAGAAACACTTCTGAAAACGAAGACAAAAGCATAGTAACTGCTAAACGTCTGTGCCGATGCAACAAGCTAACAATGATTCGAGCGACAAATTTCTCCGAGTACTTAAAACATCTTTTGAGCATTACCTCTGGGAGATTTCGTTTCATTTCGAAGTGGATACTTGGTGTTGATTTGATCCACTTATTGTATATTTTCAAAGCAGCCATCAAGTCAAAATGGCCCGAAGCATACTTCTGGATTGTAATCTGACCTACCTCACGCGCCCTTTGACTGGCTACGCTGCAATTCTGTTATCCTATTTCGTTAGATTTTGTCGGATATTTGGTTCGGTTATGTTCTCCGCTCGACGCTACAAGCGCTCGGAATGACTTTTGTTCAAAAACAGAATCGTTTCTCTACATAGTCTGGAATCACGCATTGATGCACCTCAACGATCTTCTCATAGATCCAAAAGGGACTCGTGATGGCTGGCAGACAGCTCCTAAATGCACCCGACCAAACTTTCCATTCCGGCATCGTTGAGTACCAACTTCTGCTTTCTGTTTACGAAAATTTCGGATCTGTCCCTCGCACTTCAATCCCCGATCCATGTTCACACGTGCGTCATCTGCATACAAGAATTGTGGCTGAACCCGGATATCAGTAATTCACTCGTGTCAATAAACACCTTCAGACTCCATCAGCAGGACAGAGTTTCGAATAAGAAGATTGAAGGCGGTGTAGCAGCATACATAAACTCCTTCTGGTCTGGCAAGTCCGAAGTTGTTTATACGTACTCGCTAAACAGAATTGACTGTCTGGTGACACAGTGTCATCCCGGGTTTTCTTGTCAAAACAGCACTGTAATAACCAATTTATACATTGCCCCTTTTAGGTCGCAAAAAAATATCGCCCCTTCTTTCTACTCTTGCCTAGTATTTATTTTTCTTCTTCTTGAGGATAGTATGCATACTATCGTGGATGATTTCAATCCTGCATCTATCCTACCACTGACTGCATTTGATTTGATTCACCTCTACGTTTCTCCTACCAGAGGAGGCTCCATTTTAGATAGAGTTATTACCAACCACCCTGATTTATCTTCCCTGAAACTATGAGCTCCCAAATCAAGTAGTGATCATTGTCTGCTTCCGTTAAGGACTAAGATATACCCTAGGTCAGCTTTCCATTCCTTCAGACAAACAAATCGAATCCGAGTTTGCCTCCATAACCTTTCACACAACAATCTTATTCTTCTTCAGAAATCTCTTTCACTCGCATTTGCTTGATTCTATTTTGAACCCCTGCTCAGTGACAGTGTCAAGCTTTTCACAGAGACAAACAACGCAATCTTTGCTATCAGTTGTCCCTCAGAAACACTATTCGTCTCAAATGGCCGTACCTCCACCCAGAAACTGAAATCTCTAGGAAGACGCAAGGAGCCCTTCTAAAAATCCCTTAATAACTGAAGCATTTGGTATATTTTCACTCTAATAAAAGCTGAAATCAAACGTATGGACACTACATTCGCCAGCCAAGTCTTGAGTGGTAACAACAGTCAATCCCTAGGAAAAGGCATTTGACTGTTGTTTGGGAAGAAGAAACAAACGAAATTTTCTGCTGATGTCGACAGCACCAATCCTGCTTTCGCCAATCCTTCCACTTATACCCCAACCCTATTTGGACAGAGTGATGATATGACAGCTACAAGCTTTTCTAGGGAAGAGGTGCTCGACCTTCTCCCTCCCGCTAAAATTACCATAGGGGTTGGTCCTGACAGTCTGTCTTCAGCTTTTTTAGAGCATAGTGCTGTGGCTCTGACGGATGCATTCACTTCTCTAATTAGCTCATTACTAAGGTCATCTTTTATTTCTGACTGTTGGAGACCCGTCACTATTATTCCCATCCCGAAATGTAACAGTTCTGACGGAGCGTGCTATGCTTGGGCGCTTGCGTTCTTCAATGTATCCTCCTGACGACCCTTTTCAGTTTGCCTATAAATCTAACAGGTCCACTATGGACGCTGTCGCCTCCCTCATTCACCACATTTGTAAGTCCTTAAAAGCGTTGATGAAATCTGTGCGTTGCGCCTTCCTGGACTATTCGTCTGTATATGATTAGGTCCCACATTCTCTTCCACTTTACAAACAGGAAACATTTGGTTTTCCCAAGCCTTTATTAACGTATCTGTCAGATTACCTTACTAACCGAACCCAGTGCACACGAATGGGCAGTAAGGTTTCGAAACCGTTGATCAACAACTCAGGAGTGCTACAGGGTGCTTTTCTCTCACCGTTTCTCTTCTCTACTTACATCAGCGACTTATCAACCAGCTATTCCTTGTCAGCTGCTTAAGTATGCTGATGATGTTGCCCTCTCTCAAGCTGTTTCGAACAACGATGATTTTCAAAGATTTTCTAACAACCTATATTCTGTTTACAATTTTTCTACACGAGCTGGTTTAAATCTAAACACATTCAAATGTTTCGAATGTCTGTTCTCTTTCTTGGTCAGCTTACCCATCCGAAACATCTTTCATCAACTCAAAAACACTTACTAGGGTTTATGATGTGAAATATCTGGGAGTTACTATTGATAAAAGTCTGAAGTGGACTACTCACATTTCTACCCGCGTAAAAACTCTCCAACATTTGTTATTTCAAATCAGGAAGCTTCGGCACTACAAGGTGAAACAAAGCACCATCTCATGATTTGCATACCAATGTGTTTTCCAATCCTTCTTTACTGTCCTTCAGTCATATATCGAAGTTTACTTAGAAAAGACTTTAAGATTCTTCGCCGTGGGCTATCAATTGTCATCCGGGTATCCTTCGTACCACAAACTGAATTATCCCTTAATCTATGTGATCAACATTTATCTGCATGCGAGAAATTTGCTCACAAAATTCTTTCTGATCCCACACATCCTCTGCACATTGATCTTTCAAAGTGTCGCTCTCACATTTCTACACGATCGGCTTTTCGTTTCATAGCCTCCAGCATCAATATCTGTAGGAACTCCACTGTCCCATATTTAGCACGAATTGTGACAAACTGTGACCGGATTTCAGCCGAATTGCCGAGCAACCTGTCATGTATTGTGATTATTCTTGGATGAGTTCTTTTATATATTTTTTACGAGGCGATAAGTGTTTTTTATTTTATTTTACTTTATTTTATTTATTTATTTTTCCTCCCATTTTATTTTTACCCTTACCTTTTTTCACTGAGCTATGACATTATTGATTGTACGCAAAAGTCTATACAATACAATAAAATACAATACAATACAACACAAGATGATAACATTGTTTGAACATGGGAAGTGAAGTATGGCAAGTTCGCATTGAAAGTCTCTCATATTCTGATAGATTCACGTCAATAGCCACAGCAGATTCCTTTAATGGCACGTTACACGTGGAATTTAAAGTCAAAATACCAAAATGGTCGCTTTCCGTTTGTGGATAGAGGGAAGCAAAATAGCACTTCCCTGTCTTTTAGACAGTTGTTTAACTCACCACTCCGAGGATCCTGATAATTTGATTTGGTTGACTAGTGTGTGCATACTACATTCTTTAGTGCACCGGATCCGCAAGAGCTACGGTTTAAGTAGGAAATCACAATGCGCAATTTCGCGCACGGTTGCCTTGGGTGCTAAAATGAACATGGTCGCACGGTTTGAACGTCCATTTCGAGAATTTCAGTATTCACGTTCGCTTATTTGGCGGCTTTTCCCCTCTCCTGGCCCCGTACCATAGATACGCCGCCTTTTTCGTAATGTTAATAAGATAAGTAAAAAGGTTATTAATACTGATGTTAATAAGAGAATGTAATGCTCGATGGAGGTGACAATCATTCAGCGACTCGCGTGTGGATGGTAACTATTATCAAAACGAATCTAGTATAGAAGAAATCAATTCATTTCGTTGTCACGTGATATTCTATTGGTCACACCGGTGATTTATTTGGCCGTGATAATTTAGCGCTATTGCAACACGCGAACAACCAATGACGAATTAGTGGAAGTTAAACGGACTCAAGAGACTGCCGGGAGGGGAGTGGAGACACCAGTTGCAGGGCAAACCTGTGTATTACGAGGGAGTGGATGGAATTACTATGAATCAATGGTAGTCAGTTCGGACAAGTGTTCAAGAGGTTTGATAGGCACACGTTTGTATCCTCATCCGGGGTATCTTTCAGATGTTTGATGGATCTTCTGATTGTCTTCCTTGGTGTAACTTGGGTCGGAGTCAATTCACTCCGTATTGGTAGTCCGTATCCGTGCGTTATTGCGAGTGGCCGAATACTGCCTCACGGTTCCAAGTACCAGTAGTAGAATTGGCATCAAATAAAGGAGACACGTAAAGCTATTCAGTCGGATCTGTGAGATTGCGTGTCCGAGAACGAAGGTTAGATTGAACGCTCCAAGTTGGGATGCAGTATTATGAAGGACGTGAAGAATGAGAATCAGAAAGCATTCGTCAACGCTGCTTGCGGTTGTTTAATCTCTGTCAGTCAAGAAAAACTAGGCGTTCCCGGGGGTCTGAGGTGTCGGTACCGTTTGACAACCCGATGAAACTATTTATTAGTTACGTTGTTCCCGTGGATTTCTAGGATGTGCAAAATCCATCTTTTTGTTCGTGATCCTAAAATAAAATTTTCTGGATTCATGCGAACACTGTAGGTGCAAGCGTCCAAATGCACGCCTGGAGATCATTTGGAGATCCACTTACGTGACCGACTGATTACTGGCGTAAACCTTTCAGAGAAAGAATCTGCCGCTGAAGTAATAACTTACATTCGTTGAGGTCTGAGCAGCTTGCGGAAAATCGATTGACGGCGACGGGCTGTTTTCTTCCGCCGTAACTAGGTCTACTCACATTAGACAATGAAACATCAGCTTGACATAACTTATCGCCAATGCTTGGCTTTGTGTTTCCATCCTTAATTGTTCCATCGCCCAAACTCTTTCGCGTATCTACCTGATCATTTCACTGGCTGAATTGCTAAAGGTGACTTTATGCTACTTCGCCTCATCTGCCGATTACTGTACTAGCTGTGTGATTAGGGTTCTGGAATACTTTCATACTTCTCCAAGTCAAAATGCTCGTGGTCATACTTAACCAGAGATACCAACCGGCACGGGGTTTGAAACCCCCCAGTTTCTGGTTTGTTGTCTTTATTCGGTACTTACGATCCTTTCTGAGCATTCTTGAGTGGGATGAGTCAATTAACGGTTAGCACCAAGGCGCGCATTTTATTGCACCACACTGGCCGTCTGTCAAGTGTTTCTCCTGCTCATAAATTTTCCTAGTTCTGCTATTAATGACTCGCCATACAGGGTGATTCCGACAATGAGCGTTACATTGCTCTAATGTATTAAATGTCCAGTGTAATCTGCTGGAAATATTTTTGTTTATTTACGATTTGTAACAAAATGCTCGTTAATCCCACATCTCGTTGAGTCCCTCCAGTCTGTAAGTGATAGTTTTAACGCCATAAACCCTCTCCCGAAGTTTAGTCCAGTTCATTTTGGACAACCATTAACCTTACATCAACGTGTTATGGCTGCATTATCTGCTCAAACAGAAGAAAAAGCGAGGAATAGTGAAAGGTAGATTGAAAAACACTAAGTTGAAGAGCTACACAGAAGAAAAAAGGTTTCGGCTGCAAGAACGCCACTGACTGCGGCAGTGGGCCGTATCACGCCGTGTTTCTAACCATCACCTGGGGCGAACTTGTGAATCACAAACCGGTAGTCTAACTACACTTGCACAAACTAGTCCACTGGTTAAAGCTTTCCTGCTTTCATCCATTTCATCAAATGGCTATCTCCAACCGTCGCCAACCTATTACTAGACTCGAAGAATAGGGCATAACGAGACTGTCGTTCTGTGGACATAAGCAAAACATGTCCTTAACACCTCGGCCTATTCTGATTCAGTGCGCGTTCTAAAGACTGGATCCTGGACCCCAGTATCTTACGTCTTACTTTGAGTTACTCACAAAATTCTCCCACCATATTTTACAAATACTACGAAGACAACGGTGTTCAAACACTGGAAGTCTTCTCATATCTTCTACTTTCAACGGCCATGTTTCGGAGAAGTAGGACAATATCGACCTCACTGTTGTCGTGTATATTCGATCTTTGATCGATAACTGGATCCCAGGTCGCGGACACAGATGTCTCCAATTAGAAAATACGAATTGGGCCTTCTTTATGATTGAAGACAATTAATCTGATATATGACTGCAGGTGAGATACAACCGCCCAAGCAACTAAGTCCGCCCATCTCATCTGGGTGCTCCCACCGCGAGAACAAGGTTCCGCTTTGAAACAATCCAGTCCTGCAATAGCATTTTACACTTCGAGGGTGCAAAGCGTGTACGAAACATAACCATATTATTGTTCAGAAGATCGAGAAAAAACCTGTAGCTTACTCCGATCTTCACTCGGTAGCGCAACATCGTCCGCATATTCTAATTCATGCAGATTTCTGCCTGAGTAAATATCAATGTCATTATTTTCGCATGAGGATTGGGTTGTCTCTATAAAGGAAACGAGAAAGATAGCGACCGTAAAAAACACCGCTTTTGGTAGTGAACCGAGGTGAAACCTCACAATGAGCGCCGAAATAACAGAAATTCTGACAAATCTGAATATTTTAGCTTCACTTGTTGTTCTGGTCTAACTGTTCGGAATTTTCGATCTTCTAGCTACGGTAACGCTGAACATCGTTGTGAAGCCCGGTCTTATTCTTTCCTTATTGCACTCAGGTTTTAGTCATGCACGTGTGCATCCTGATTAGAAATACATGCTGGTAAGCTAAAAAAAGTCGATATTCTACTCTCAACAATAGTGCGTACAAAACAGAACTGACCAGAATGCAGTTCAGGCTAGTTGGCATAACTACAGGTACATAAGCACAAATTTTTTTGCCGACTACTGGCAAGGCTTTCACGTAGGCGGGTGAATTTTTGTCATTTGCTGTGATTTTGGAATTGCTGGAAACAAACCGACACTTGTTCGTTGAGGAAATTCACTCACCAGGCTTCCAATTCCTGCTGAACCTTCTTAGGCTTCTTTTCATCCCTTCTATGAACAAATAATCAACTTGCGAAATTGGCTCAAACTTTCAGTCTTGCCGTCGACACGGACAACGTAGTTCTCGCGGATATATTTCAGATTGGCAAAATCAAGAGCAATATTCAACGCAGCTGCCATACTCTTCACAAAGCCATCTTACTCTTCTGTCTCCGCAGACGAAAACGTAGGTATACGTTTTTGGTTTACACCTAGCCACTCTATCAGGGAGTATTACGTTTAGTGTCTTCGCATTTTTGCGGTCCTGGGACTCCTGGTCTGCCATTGACATCAACTAATAGCCGCATAGATATCGAAGATTAGTAGTTGAGTATAGGAAAATCAGATGATGCATAGTTTTTCGTTACCTCCCTAAAGTTCTTCAATTCTGGTGGATGATTTTCTTGTTTTCCTTCCCTCGTGTTTCATACTGCAGTCCAGCTATCATCAATGGGACTGGAGATAATCAATGGTCAGCACATGGACAGCCAAGTTTACTTCGTACTTATCTTGAGCAATTGGATATGCTGGCCTAGTCCAGACCGTATCTCTCTAACCGTATCTTGGAAAAGATGGCTACTGGACTTAGCTGAATCTATCATTTCACCAGTCAAGTGATTGGAACATTTTGATAGCTCGGTGGTAGCAATAAACACAGTTTGCAAATATAAAGCTCACATGAAATTTGTCGTCTAGACAGACACCAATCGATGGCCTACTTGAGCTTAAATACGTTCTTTTCAAACTTTTTTCTAATCCACCTCTACCATTGCAGTGTACACGTCAATCACCACACCAGTCGTGAACCCTAAATGAACCTGAAACGCGCAAATTTGCTATGATTTCTGAAGTTGAACACTCAAATATCCAGGGCAAAACTCGTCTCTTTCTGCAAGCAGAACTTCTGAAGTAATCACTAATTTAGAATTGTGAAGGGGAGTGTTTAGTTCAGCGAAGCCTTTGGAATTCTGCTCCTCGAAACCACACCCAACAAGTGCTCGAAAAAGCAAATTCAGGACTATTTATTTGCAATAGGAACCAGCCAAATTTCCTTGACTCATGCAACGGTATCTAATGGCGGTGGTTACTATGGTACAGATGGTAGGTAGGTGGACAATAGGACTAAGTTTCTTCGGAAGAACATGACCGATTTTGTGATTATTTCCCAAACAGGTATACATGCACAGTACTCTCCGGTGCGATTATTCTTAGGCACGAATAATCGTTAGCAAGTTCGGTACAAGAATCTCACTTGAATCACGTGGAGTGTGTATGCAGAATGGGTCCACTTTTGGGTTACGACAATGATTTGTCGAGAATTGTTCGTAAGAGGAACGTTCCGAAAAAAAGACAAATGGACACTGGATTTGTTTTTATTGTGAAGTGGTACGTGCACGGATGACGGTAAACTTATCTCGCCGACAAATAACGCTCCGAGAATCATCGTTTGATTAGTAAGCGGAATAGCTTCTATTCACGCTCGTCACGATTCAAGTTTTATTCCCGTGTCAATGCTCAGCATTTACGACGAGAATCTTGTCCCGTTTATTTTCGATACTACGTCATTGCATTCAGGCGTTCAGGCGGGATTCACTAAACCTGTCGTGGATGCTTTGTAACACGCAAGTTTTTACTAGCTAAACAACGCACCAAAATTCGGTTGGACAGAGATGAACAAACCTGAAAAAGATGGGGACGAATTTCATTCCTACTTTTCCGACAACGGTCGCTCTATTGTCTGCAATGTTTCCGCCGGAGAGTCACAACTTTTTCTATCATAGGTTTTGTCCCCTGATTTTCAATCATTTATTTTCCCAAACAATTATTGATGGTTGTTTACCGTGTGAAATCGGTAGCCCATGTCCACGAAGCAACAATACCCGGCACATCCTGTCCTCTCTTTAACTTGTCAAGACGACAAACGGAATGTTTCGACTTGTCCGCCAGAACACTAACAATTCATTACCACTGGCACATAGATACCGCTTTATATTTTGATTTTCTCATCGGGGTAGTCTTCGACCAACGATTGATTCCATTATAGAAAACCTCAGTGAAACAAATTCACATGCTTTTAGAGGATGAGGTTTCAACATGCAACACTTCTATAGACACCATCGATGGGGGTCAAAAGGTTGAACTTAAACTGTTCAGCGGTCTCTCAACCCATTCCACCTAAACATTTTTTTGTACAACTCATTAGTGCACATCGTACAACGCATTGGGGAACAAATTTTCCCTCGGAAACTGGGAACGGTTCTCACTTCGACTTTCCGCAGGCAACTGGAGAAACGCTATTATGTCCAAAAATAAGTTATAGCGGAAACGATTTTCACTACGTCCCTTTAAGAGACTAACGGAATTCTCTGTCGACATTGTTATTTTATCAAGTCCCTCGTTGCGGTGACAGCTGGTGTCTCCCGAAGTCCGGTGTGATAATCTGCATAGGTGAACGTATTGAGTGACAAAGGTAGGTGAAAATACCGAATTCTGGCCTTATTCCTGCTAACACTGGACATCAAGGGAAACGTAAGCTCTCTTGGAAGGTTTCAGGATGTACCATGATAACGAAAAACAGTGTGCAAACGGAGAAGTAGGGAAATCCGAAACCACTCACCTGAAAAACAAGCATTTCCCAACGTCGAGTTTGTTTGCTTGTCGCACACGGACTCGGTCATAAAATCCATGATTCGGTGAAGACCACGTAGTGAAACACAAAGCCCAGTTGAATCTGGTAGCCTGGAATGTATTACGGTTCGATCAATTCTAACAAGGGGATCTCAGTTCGCACTTGACCAGGAGAACCAACTAAGTTGAATCGTGTTCATCAGGGCCAAAGACCAAAAACGAACTGTCTTCGCTACAAACGACGCGCTAACGGACGAATTAAGGTAGGCTTAGCTTTTCCTAATTTCATTTGATTGTGAAAACATAAAGGCCATTGGAATTCAAACGGCGAAGACTGACCGCGCTTCAAGTACGGACCCAGGCATAGCCCTGAATGTTCGGGGTCAGCCATCCTGCTCAGCTTTAAAGGTTTCTCGGTGCTAATTTTCCGGACCAACACTTTCTCTCCCAAGGTGAAGAGTTTCAGTGGGATTCCTTGGAGCGGGACCAGTCCATGTCCCATAAGTGCTGGAACATTCATAACTGCTGCTTACTGTTGCCTGGGTGGTCAAGCGTGGGTAGTAGGGGTGATTGCGGACTCAGGGTTGACCTCCGTATATCTCCCGGGCCTGGTGGTGGTGGAGTCATTCGAACCTGCCACAGCCTCACTTACTTGGTATTGACAGCACCGACTTCACCAAATCCGTGGCACTAAGACTGTGAGGAGGCTAATGACGGTTTCACCGCTGCATGAACGACATATGTACCTCGATTGATCTTCTCTGTTTGTTCACAAGGGAGGGACTCGAAGGGACCGACGCTGGTAGCGGCGGCCGAATGTGAGGAGTACACTTTCTTTCTGTCGCAGGCTGTTGTCCTGTCTAAGTCGATTCTGTTGAAATGTAAGTAACTGACATTCATCGGCCTTATTCTCCTCATCGCATCGCACGAACGATGCACCGGAGAGGCACTCTTCCCATATTTGGTGACTCACTCATCTCACGGTTACTGCACTCTGCGATTTTTTTTGTTGAATCAGTTCCATCTAGCAAGTGTACGTATTACCAATTGTTCAGCATAAAGTTCTTTTTAACTTCCGTAGTTCATATTTTTACCCAGTATCCCATTCAGTATTGGTTGCTGAATTATTCATTTCGCATAACTAGAGTCTAGCCAAACATATTGTAGAATGCAGTAAGTCACAGGCAGTGGCCAAACTTTCATTCCTACACCTTGGCTTTTCTTTTCCTTTCCGATAAAAGGACAATGTGCATCAGTTTTTAGATGGTCGCAGGAAACTGAGGACTGACACAAAGAGAAGCTGGATGGCCGGCAGTGAGGTGATTTGAACCCACAGCTGGAGACTGAAACGCCGTGAGATTGACCGCTTGACCTTCATTGATCTACAACACGTCGCTTGAATATGAGCTCATAGTCTAAGTCGGATTGCAACCTGAGGTGTGAAGGTGTCGGATTTCATTCTCGCGGCCCAGAAGCTTTCTTGGCAATTTCGGAACCCCGTTTCGAAGAGGGAAGTGCAATAAGTCAGCCGCCTAAGTAAAACAAGCTGTTTTTATCCGTTCCTACTTCTGTGATTCGCCACTTGATGCGAGATCGTACGATACTCTCAGTAAATTAACCTCTAAACGTTTGTCGATGTCCTAAGAGGTTCGTCAAACATGCTCTCTCAGGAATCCAGTCTGTGATTAGGCTCTTCCTGAAATTCTTCGTCGGATGCACTCAGCTCACCGATGACAACCAAGTGGGCTACGTTTCTGTCACCCTAAAAACGTTGAAGGTTAGATCACCAGATACGAGGGTCACTTTGGCGGCAGAGAGGTATTCGATGTAACAGTCAACAGCATTCGTTCCTTTCTCATATATGATAACTTAATTTATTACCTTCACTTTTTTGTTGGACAGCAGAGTACCGGATACAAATACCTGACGAGCGGCAATGACAGTGACATCGGCGTGTGCTTCTGTAGAGATTTTGTTCATCCATCCGTATGCGAAAACATACTACCGAAAACAAAAACCATTACTTTCAGACCTCGTCTCCTCTTTCTGGAGGTTAGCTTTGCCTGGACAACGAAAATCTTCCGACAAATCACCGAGTGACTCATAAATAGACCTATCATCCATGCACGAACCTAACAATTCGAGTGAGAAGTGTTCTAAAACTCCGAACCTAAACTTGCCTAGTGGCAGCAAGGATTTTGGTCTTCCTACAAATCACACTTTTCATTGTCAGTGGCATCGTTTACTTTGCCATATCTCTGCTCTACTTTCAAATCATACATTGGCAAACTTTTGCCAACATGGAGGCGATCCTGCAGAACAATCCTATTCACAGTCTCACACCAAAATATCTTTGTTTTGATTTCGAACAGCAACTCTAAGAAGCTCCCCATTTCAGTCATATATGGTTTTCGGTTTATGATCCCCAGTTTGAAATTTTATAGAAATTTCGCAGTGTGAATGCCATTGCTCTTCTCGAATCTTGAATGATAGCGAGAAGAAGACTAGTCATTCCTCGTTTTGGCCAACCAAGTGCTACCTTTCAAGAATCCATTTCTGTAGCGATTCAATGAGGTTGTTTGGGACGAAAATGAGGGCAATTTGCAAACTGAAGCTTCCTGAGAGATGCCCCATTTAGAGGTTAGAAGGCGATAGAACCGCCTTTCAGATCAGAAACTTCCGAGTACATTTAGTGAACAGTTGGTTTTTTGAGTGGCATGTATTTTAATGCCACATTTGTCGCTGTCGCTAATTCCAGCACCCTCAGTCCGTCGTATTTGATCCCAGCTCGCCTAATCAAGCAGGAACGATCAAATGGCAGTTTTATTTATCATAATCAAATGCTCTATATATGCCCATAGAGAATGGAGCTCATTAACCGATTTCCCTCCGTCCAATGAGTTCAACGTCTACTCTTTGGTCTTCACAAGGAATACCGCCTCCGCTTCCCTCTGAGCGTTACAAATCAGACCACTTCAATCAGCCCACGGACTAGGGTGCCTGGCCAAGTCCGTGCATGTTCTCGGCTTGCAGTCGGTCCAATTTCAAGCCCGTGTTGTTCAACTGACGTCAGAGGCGTTCGGCCGTCAACCCTATTCGTCTGGGTATATTTCACTTTAGTGTGATTCATGGGACCGAAGCAAAGTGGCCTTGGAATTTTGGCATCCGCACGTTGTCTCCCCTTATAGCACGATGGACAAATGGGTTTTTTTTATTTCCCGCCCACATCACAAGAATGCAGCATCTTCGCACCCAACCAGTCTTTAGCTATTCTGCGCCATCCATCACACCGATAAGACATATTGGGGCCATCATAACATTTTCCCGAAAATTCTTACATGAGACAACAGTGGGGCTAAACAAAGTCCAGGTTAACGTCACCAGCATAAACAGGGTGTTACCGAAATCCGTTGACAACAAAGACGCACATTTTCATGTGTAAAATGGACTACACTTTATAAAATCAATGAATCTGGACTATTTTCTACAGACTGCATCCCGAAAAATCTAAGATAAAAGAGAAACTACCTCCATGATCTCAAAACGAGCATTGGCTGAGGTTGGACGTGTAAAACCCCGACCTATTCTATTTCACTCAAGTGAAAACGTGGTTCCACTTGCATGAGAAAATCCATGAAGATAACTTCGGAAGATTTTGTACCTTCTTTTTTCGTCGCCACAGTAATTAACTTGACGATGCGGTTCAAAACGGTACCACTTCATCGGAGTCGAAGTGATCGCGTCCTTGAGTGAAGGTGGAAAACAGGACTGGAGAACGTGTGGAGATGAGCCCTTCTTTTATCAAATTCTGTAAAGCGCAAACGATCGTAATACGGAGGTGCTACGTCTGTCGATCAACAAGCAAACTAGCAGTCAACAATTAGAGCTTTGAGGTATTGAACAAATGTAGAAAACCGTCATTTTTGTCTCTATCGAAACAGCGAAAGAAGTCAGAAATGAACCGAATTAACACAGAGAAAGAGATCTGAAGAATAAGGGATAGTAACAAACGCCAATAACGAAACACCAAACCAAAAGAATCCGTCAAGCGCTGGACATATCGGTCAAGGGATGAATTGGGAGGCCAAAATCAAACACAGCCGGCCAAAGGAAGCCTCAAAAATCGAATAAATATTGGACCAAATGGAATGTGCGACCCAAAGGATGAAACAGACGATGATGATAACGTCAACTTATTTGTCACGGATGAAATATCTGCTCAGAGTGGAACACGAAAAAAACTGAAAGTGATAATTATAACAATTTGAAAGTAACGCGGATTTCGAAAGCTTTATTGATAGTGCAAAATTAAAAACTGACACGGACAAAGGGAATGAGCAGAGTGTGGAACAGGAAATGATGCTGATTTGGAGAAAGGGAAGACCACATTGTGGTTGAGGCGTTGCGAACGAATGAGATTTTGAGCTGCGTGCATTCATTCTTCTCCTATTTAGCAAGGATAGCAAAAAAACGGCAGAAAGAAAAACAAAATAACGGAACATAAAAATAGTTCGAGCGCTTTCTTGAATTGCTATGAATAGATTTGCAGCTAAACACTTACACTTTAGATGAGCGCTCGATTTGATAGAAAAAAGTATATGAAGAAAGCGAACTGTCTGTGTGTGTGTGTGTGTGTGTGTGTGACAGATGGATTTGATCTCGTCAACTGTGGACCATTCAAATCAACTCGTTTGAGCTCTACGGTGAAATTTATTCAATACAATTATCGCATGAGTTCTATAATACTTACAATGGCGGCAAAAGTGGCATCCCCTTGTTATGGTTCCGCTTGTCAACAGGTAGATATATACAGTGAGGAAGAGAATGAAATGGGATAGGTGAGAGGTAGCATGGGAAAATAGGACGTCTCATCATTTTTTACCGTCTTGTCGTACGAGCACGACCTTGTTCGACTTCCGTTGATTGATTTTTACCGGTGAAGAAGAATTGGATGATTTAGGGGATGGTGAAGCTGTCATGTTCGTTGTGCTGGAGGATGCTTTGTTCGATATGGGACGTACACGACGTCGACTATCCATGGCCAACTGCGGTGAAAACAGCGGAGAAGATGGATTAGCTCGTCTCGGAGGAGTTTCGGAAGAGCTGGGAGTGTCCTGAATGTGAACTAATGAGGGTGAGCTAGTGGAATGTCGCGGCTCACCCAAAACCGTGTAGTCACTGAGATCCTCGGACGAGTCGTGAGTGTAGGCACGGCAGGTGAAATCGCGGAACACATCAGCCACCGTGTCGTCAGTGAGATTATAATCTGATTCCTGCATATGAGAGGGGCAAAACACGAGCTTGACTGCTTTCAGAAGCGGTTTCGACATCGACAGCGATTTGTGAAATTTAGAATTTTTGTCAATATACTCACGTAAGTCAATAGTGAATAACGGAAACTAGTACAAGTCAAACACCATCCCGATAAAACCCTCCTGACAAAAGCTGTTATCATCCCAGGCTATATAGACAAAAGAAAAAATGACATCGACTTGTTCCATATTGGCTATTGTCGGCCATTAGGATAAGCGAAGTCAAAACCGTCGACTTGCCGGCTTGACACAGTTCAAGTCCGGAAACCGCCGGGCAATAACAGAAACAATACGAGTAATTCAGCCAAGAAATGATGAATCGAGAGGAATCTGCGACCACTATCGATAGTGCAAGAAAGCCAATGAACTCAGGTGATGAACAAAAGGGAAAACTTACTTTGTTCGATTCATGCAACCTCTGAAGTCTAAGCAATGTGACTATATCCGCATTGGCCATCTCCATGGCAACGTCCAACGGTAGGCGGCCGTGTCGATCGCTGCGCATTTGGTCGGCGCGGCGACGCAGCAAGAGGCAAACTAGATGAACTCGTTGCAACTGACATGCGTAAAACAAAGCTGTACGACCGTGACTATCCTGGACGTCAATCTATGCGAGGATGAGAGCAAACGTTAAAAAAATACAATAAAATGAGAGTTAAACTGGTTATTCCCGGATAACACGCTGCTGCTCACAAGGAATATGAGACAGGCTCGGTCATCTTGCTCAGCAACTGATGTCAAGAAACAGAACGCCTGTACGAATACTATTACAAAAAATGCACACTGGAATATGGCCACCAGTATCTGCAGTTACACAATACGATTGTTCCAGTCCTAACTGGGGTATTTGAAATTAGTTAACGGAAATACATGGGATCGAATTACAACTTTAAGATTCACATTGAATAATTATGGTTTGCATCATCATGTTATGAACAAGACGTAGTGAAAAAAGACCGCCCTCTAACTCTACGAATGCATACCAAATTGTTCGATTTTTGCCTAATGAACAACGGGACAATGGCAAATACAGATTGTTTCCGTGGTTTCGGATTTTCGCTTTTACGCTACCGAATTGGAAGAAAGACACCGTAAGATAAACAGGATGAGATGAGATGGCTATCACCGATGCAACAAACAGTGAGTAAGTTCTATTGACGGACTCAATGCCCAAAAATGTGCCTAACAAGACATGTTCTAAGATAACTAATCACACAAACAATAGAAATAAATGTGTACACTAGCAACGAGTATTTCCTTAACTCATAATCAAACAAAGCAGCTCAGAGGCTAGAACAATGAGTAGGAGTAAAATATCCCGCAAGGCGTTATCGAGCCAAATGAAGTCAAGGGTTGTAAAATATAAGAAGAGCCTGACAGGGTTATGGCTTACCTCTGAGCTGGTCCTTGGAGATATTGTCCATGGAAGACAGCAGAGGTTCGATCTTTAGGCTGAATACTTCAAGGAACAGTTTAGCTGGCCGCACGCCAATTTAGTTAGTCTAATATCCACAATTGTGAATCCTTGGGAAGTGTCTCCTGACCACCCAATGCAGGTGGACGTTGAATCGAATATTGGACTAATGAAGAGGGGAAAAGTGGTCACTCCCTCAGTCATATTGATACTGCATGGAAAAGCCCCGATAACGGCATTGATTTACTTGATTCGTGATATTAGGAACCACGAACGCGTTGCGTTACCTTGCGATGAGTCATTGAATGTACCCATATTCAAGAAGGGTACATGGAGTGATTGTAGCAATCATCGAGGGATAATATTAATTTCGATAACGTTGCGCCGTTTGACACTAGTTCGTGGGAGTAACATTTGCGGATAGCAGACCGAATTTCGTTCAGGTCAACCATGCATCGACCAGATTTCCACACTTCGGCAGTTACTCGAAACGTGTCACACACTGCCGTCCTAAGATCGCAGTCTTTCTGGAACTGAAAGGCACGTTGGACTCAGTGGGTTGAACAATTCTGTTTGGTGCTTTCCACCGGAAGGATATGCTGGCGAATTTCATGAACCCCGTGGATGCATTGTACCTGTGGTCGCGTATGGATATACGGTGACCTATCAGGTTCATTCGAAAAGAGTAGCGGTGTTATAAAAGAGGTACCCCATTCCACCATTACTGTTCAACTTCGTCACAGACAGAAGCTGTGTGACCTACACCACGGAGAGAAACTGCGCGTGCTTGTTCGAAATTTCGGACCTTGCACAACGTGCACCGGACAGAATCTTAAGGGCTGCAGCTTTGTTCGGCATGCGCGGTGCATCTTCAAAGTGCAAGCATTGCTGCAGCACTAAACGACAGTATTACTGAGCCTGGAACTGGATTGAGAAGAACTAACGACTGTGGACCGTTTCACTTACATTGACAGGTGCGTGTCGAACGATGGTAGCACGGCAGCGGAGGGGAACACGCGTATATGCAAGCTCGAGCAGCGTATACTGGACCGAATCACTTGTGGCGTCGGCCTGATATTTCACTGAGGTTGAAAGGTCGCGTGTACTGTGCCACAGTCCGCTCAGTTCTGTTGCATGGTTGCCAGACATGGAGTAGGCGTGTGAAAGATGTTCGTCGGTTAGAGGTTTTCGACCACTGATGTCTGCGCAGTACGCCTAGAATTAGATGGAGTGCATTGGTCGGTGGAGCTTACTTTGCTGTTCAACACTGAGCAATTATAATGATGTGTTTTGCCTTGTCCTCTCAGCTCACAAATAACGGGACAGACTTATCCAACTTTGCGCAGACAATCGTTTGTTCCCGTCCACTACGAATTTCTGACCGTTCGCAAGGCACAGCTATATTGTGCACTATCTTCCCACTTAATCAGATTCGAGTCGATCATAATGCAATATGCTACCATTTGCGCGGTCCCGTTCCAAACTGCAGGTCATACTGATCCGCCTAGGCAGATATTGACAAACGTAGAATCGGACCATGCGTTGTTTTTATTACGGTTTTCTCTTCAGCCCAGTGGTCATGAAGCAAATACGGTTAGTGGTAAGACGTTTGTCTGGCTCGGATGTTTGCATCAGTTAAAAAAAGAAACTGTCAGGAAAGCTAAGAACTACAAACAGCAGTGTAGGCGAGCAGTGGGCAGATGCACTTGGTAGCATGTTTCGCCTGCGGTCTTAGATTCGTTGGAAACCTTGTATCTCTAAAGGATGCCCGAGTCTGACGGAGCAAACATGCTAGCCCTCTAACCGTAAGGAGTTGAATAAGATTCAGCGTTAACTACAACGTCAAGTGACGACAATTCTTAATTATAATCTTGAAAACCGGTGGTTTAAGGTAGCCAAGTAAATAGAATTAGCAACTACTTCAGGTAGCAGTCAGAGATTGTTTTCACCTATACGCGAAGTAGTTGAGCTCGCTGTGCGCTAATATAGTCACGCCGAGATGTCATTTGAATCCTCAATGGAACTGGAATTAAAGTCGGTCCTGGCTAATTCTCATCATTTTTTTCAAACCAGGTGAAGATGCATTGAAAAAATTACCTACCTTTTTGTTCCGTGACATTTGGAACGAGCAGCGTATTTCGTTGTCACGGCGCAAGTCACAGATTGTGTCTGCTTTCAAGAAATGAATGCACAACGACTGTTACAATCATTGTGAAATCAGTTTAAGTCCGATAGTTACTAAACTCTTAGATTCTGCCACGCTGCGCCTTCTGACATGGATTCGTGAGGAGAGTGTCCATAAATAGCAGGGCTGATTTCGCCCCCATAGAAGTTTCATGGGCCAGTTTTTCACCCTTTACCAACTTCTTGAAACCGGGACATGCACGTTGCCGTCCGACAACCATTGTTTTCTCGACTTGGGGAGGACCGTCGATTCACTTGCCGGATCAGCTTTTTTCAGTGCTGTTCACCGGAAAAATGTGCCAGATAATTTTGTTACCCTTCTGCGAAAATTGTGCAGGCATGCCTATGGTCGCGTAATTGTATACGGGGAACCATTAAGTTCATTCGAAACGACGGCGATGGTTGACAGAGATGGTCCATCTCTCCATTGTCGCATAACTTCGTCATTGATAAGATAATGGGCGATGATTTAGGAAATCTTCAGGACATAAACGTGAAACTGGAAAATTGGGAAAATCAATGTGGCGTAGGTTGTCCCAACTACCTTGTGAGCTTGTTCAAATCTGCAGAACTTGCGCAATGTGCACTCGACAAAATCGCCAAGATTGTAGCTCTTTTTGGCTTGAGGTTTACACCTTCAAAGTTTAAAGTGTTCCTTCAGCACTTTTCGGCACTTGTGTCTAACGTGAAAGTCAAATTAGAGAAACGAACGATTGTCGACCATTTCAGTTACCGAGGCAGCTGTTTGACTAAAGATGGTAGAGTAGTGGAGGAGGGCACACGCATATCGAAGGCTTGAGCTGCGTCCTCTGCACTGAAGCACTTATGACGTCGGTTTGATATTTATTGAAGTTGAAGCGTTGTGTGTAGTGTGCCCCAGTGCGCTCAGTACTGTTGTATCGTTGCACGACATGGAGTTTTTGTGCTTAAGATGTTTTTCCCTTAGAGGTTTTTGGTCACTGATGTCTGTGTAGTCTCTCTAGGATTAGATTGAGTGACCGGGTGAGTAATGTGCGGGTTAACAACCTAGTATTAGTTGGCGACTATGAGAATATTCTAGCACGGTTTACCGAGCTTAGTGGACCTCATTGGTTCGGTCATGTAGTGTGCATGGTGGACAGTCGTATACCCTACCGTACCCTATTTTCCGTTCCCCCTCTGGAGTGGATGACGTAACTTGGAGATCAATAGGTGACATGGCAACATAGGATGGGAAAGTCCACAACGAAACCAGGTAAAGTAAGTGTCTCGCGTTTCTGTGGCTGAGGTCCGAAAGATCCGTCAATCAGTTAGTTTGAGACAGTGAAAGACATGGCAATTAATCGTGAACAGCGGTGGTGATGTTTTCCCTTTCTGTTAAACCAGAATTGTCGGAAAAAGTGTGTTTGGGCAGTTAAACTATATTGTGTGTGGGGTGCTACGGCGTTCTTTCTTTCCCCACCCATCTAGGTCAGTTCCCCATCGGTTTTGTATATTATTTCCCTTTCAGTGTGTGTGACAGTGTAACTGAGGTATTTTTCAGTGGAGCACGCCATATTGTTTAACGCCGAAGGACGCTCCGGCTTCCAATCTAACCAGTCGGTGTGCGCTCGATTTTACAAACCACCTGCTTAAATCCACGGTCCAGCATCAAGCTGATTGTGTCCTCTCTAATTTTAGATCAATTGATTAGCCTCTCCTTGACTTTGGCTTCGTACGCCCCGAGCCCTACGTGATCATAAAGATTCATTTTCATTTGCTTTCATTTTTATCATTGCCTAGTTTCATCATATGAGTAGAAATTCAGTGTGCATGATTTTTTTCAGTACACGAATCCGACAAAATGGGGACTCGGATGAGCCGTTGCATAACCGGTTTCTATACCCGATAGAAGTTTAGTTATAAACAAAACGATGACTAATCATGCATGCTTGTACATGTGCGTATCTGCATCGGTAAACCACCACTAGCTGTTAATACGGTCGCTGGGTATGCCGGTTGGTTTGACCGGTGACCGATTCGCAGTGTTATCAATCGCTCTGCCCCGGGTTCCGGCCTTATCGGTTGTAGGACGGGTGCATTCAGCACTTTTCACCAAACTGATCGGAACATAACAACCCATCTGTATTGGTAACTGACACATCCGGATACTGAATGCTCGTGAAATCGCTTGGTTGACAGCATCACATATTTCGAATAAACTATGTTCCATCCATGGTTTAGTTCGAACTAACCTGATGTTATTCCTGGTAAGCAAAAGCGAATCACCGGTTATCTTTCACTTAGCTGAATCGACCTGCTGATTTACTTCTTATTCGGATTCCGCTGAGGTAGCCAAATTACCTAATGGTCGGCTCTTATAGATGCTGAAGTGACAACCGTCATCATCACTGACCAACCAAATACAGCTCATGTACAATAAGACTAGTAGACAAATATGGATAGCTGCGATCAAGGGCATGCGAACAAACCCACCCATCTGTTGATATGCAACAGAAGATGCAAAAAGATTACCTATCTTTGAGCACCGTGATCTTTGTAGTATTGGAAGCATATATTGGGAGAATTTGGTCGGTAAGTCAAAGCTAAGGCTTAAGGAAGGGGGGGGGGCCTTCGGGATCAGTCTTTAAAAGAAGCACTTATTCCGAGTTGATTATTGGGTGGCTGAGGCGTGATTTCACTCATGTCCCCAGAACGACTGCCTCGCAGTAACGATGTTCTCTTAAATAAATACGTCGACGTGGTCAGTCGATCGGGTTGGGGTCCACCAGATCTCCCGAAGCGATGGTTGGGCAGGGTAGGTGATATGGCTCAATGATGCAGTTAGTACCATGCTTACATTCAAAATGTTCCCTCTGATGTACAATACACCCCAACTTAGTAATAATACTTTACAAATAAGCTTTCACTACTTTTTTCTTGATTTATTTTTTTGAGTAAGCGGTGTTGAGGCATGTTGGTGCAAGGTTGCTTGTTTTTAAGACTAAAAAATGAAGTGACTATGCAACTAGATATTAAGTCACTGTGAAACTAAAGTATCTGGCGTGTTATATCACAAAATTTGTAAACCACTGCAACTTAATGTGTCGTGCAAATTAACTGAGTAAACCGACAATTTACTGCGACTGACTTGTCAGAGTGGGTAAACATTACACAGTTAACAAGAAAAAATACAATCCCGGCAGCATTCGATTTTGTGAAGGCGTCCCCATAACGTTTTTCTAGCCAGTTATGAACGCCATGGCTTCAATGTCCATGAATCGTTGTCTGTGGGTCCCAAATTAATGTAACCCAAAAGTCTATGAAATTTTACTAGTCCTAGTGATTGACTTCGCATTCGCTGGATCCGGAAGTCGATTGATTAGGCGTTAGACCTTGGTTATCACCTTGGCTCCTCCAGTAAATGGTTTTCCGGCTAACCCGCGTCTCATCTGCTTCGAATAATCATCCTCAGTTCGGCAAACAAATGACAGAAAATTATCGTTCAGCATTAAACAGCAAAGAAAGTTCCTTCGGTCACATGTCCCTACACAAAGAGTGAATATTCCAGGGAGACAGGGGTTGAATATACATACACAGGAAAAGATAACAATGCCGCAGTTGCCGACACGTCGAACACAGTGTAAATGTAAAAACGCAATTTTTCAATCATTCCCATTCGACAGAAAACGACAACACGATCGCCACTGTTCGCGATTCACTTCCGTGTACCCGTCAGCATCTCCAGCCAACTAGTTGACGGGTCTTACGGGCCCCAACCACAAAGACGTTAGACATCTTTACTTGAGTTCGTTGTACATTTTCTCATTCCACGTCGCCACATCATCTGCTGACCTCCACATGGCTTTTTCCACTCCGTGGAAGGAACCCACAAAAGGGCACGATATGGTAGACCAGTGTTCGCCATACGCAACACGTGACCCAATCAGCCTAGCCTACTTAGCTTCATACGCTGAGATAAGGTTGTCTCAGAAACGGCACCTGATCATTTCATCTAATTCTAGGCGTACTGCGCAGACATCAGTGGTCGAAAACCTCTAACCGACGAACATCTTTCACACGCCTACTCCATGTCTGGCAACCATGCAACAGAACTGAGCGGACTGTGGCACAGTGCACGCGACCTTTTAACCTCAGTGAAATATCAGGCCGACGCCACAAGTGATTCGGTCCAGTATACGCTGCTCGAGCTTGCATATACGCGTGTTCCCCTCCGCTGCCGTGCTACCATCGTTCGACACGCACCTGTCAATGTAAGTGAAACGGTCCACAGTCGTTAGTTCTTCTCCATCCAGTTCCAGGCTCAGTAATACTGTCGTTTAGTGCTGCAGCAATACTTACACTTTGAAGGTGCACCGCGCATGCCGAACGCAGCTACAGCTTTCGAGAGTCTATCTGATGTACGTTGTGCATGTTTCGCGGATTCGAACAGGTACATAACATCATCTGCGTAATCTAGATCACACAGCTTCCCTCCTTTTCCCAGTTCTACTCCTACATTCTGGAGACCTCTATAGTATCTTCTATGTCCTCGTCCATGACGAAGTTGAACAGTGATGGAAGAATGGGACACCCTTTTCTAACACCGCTAGTAGTTTCGAATGCACTCGGTAATTCACCATGTATCCTCACGCGACCATAGGTGAGCAATTACGATGCTTCCACGAGATTCGTGAAACCCGCTGACATACCCTTCCGGTGAAGAGCAATGAATAGCGCTATTCGGTCTACTGCCTCGGACGCGCCTTTCAGTTCCAGAAAGACTACGATCGCAGGGCAGCGGTTTGTGTGTGGCGCGTTTCGAATATTTGGCGAAGAATGAATATCTGGTCGATGCAACCTCGAGCTGGACAAAATTCGGCCTGCTGTTCATAGATGTTACTCTCGCGAATCGGTGTTAAACAAGGCAGCGTTATCGAAGCTGAGTTCGCCGCCCGACGGTGTCACGCATAAGCTTAAACAGCCTTTGATTGTTGCCTGAAATAGCCGCTACTCCCATTTCTCTGGCTAACTTAACCCACCAGTTTTCACGGTCATTCTTAAGGCTTGTCGTCAAATGACGCTGCAACTAATGACGCATTTTATTCACTTCCTTGCAGTTAGTGAGCTGGCACTTTTGCTTTATCAGACCCAGCAACCCTTGCGAGATCCGGTGTCTTGATCAACGCTAGATCTAGGACCACAGCCGAAATCTGCTGCCAAATGCATAGCCCGCTTAACTTGATCCCGTTGCTCGTCGGAGTTTTTAATTCCTCGAACAGTTTCTGCTCATAGCTTTCGCTAAAAGCTGAATCACACAGATGTTCGGCGGCCAATCGGGTTTGTGGCCTGTGTCGATGGCTACTCAGCTGCAGCAAAAATCGCATTAGAACCAACGCATGATCCAATTCGTCGAACGTGGTCCAGTATGATCTACAATTCTGGACAGAACCGTGCCAACGCTAGCTAACTGTGAGATAGTCGAGCTGGCTCAGAGTACTTGTCGAGTTAGAACGCCATGTCGCTGTGCGACGCGAACTGTGTCGGAAATTCGTACTAGACACGAACAAACGAGTGTACGCACAAAACTCGATAAGTCTTTCTCCATTATCTGTTCGCTGAGCAGGCAAGGCGCACCGCCCGCCTAGTGCACTCAGTTTTCCGACTTGTGCATTAAAAGCACCTGCCACCATTACAATGTCAGAGCCTTTGCTCTTCCGAACAAGAGTGACGAGATCATCGTAAATCTCGTCCTTCTCCATGTCGGTGCTGCAGTCTGTTGGAACGCATGCCGAGATAACGAATAAACTGCGCTTAACACCACTATCTTTTCGCTTGCCGACTGATCCCTGCAATCTCAAGGCGCACCAGCGACCGTTGACTGGGATCCAGTCTAGAAGGGCTCCTTCAGCCTTCTCACTCCAGACTATTCCTACACTGCGTTGACCCGTCTTGACGACCGATGCAGTATGGAATTATTTGTAGGCGTGTAACTCATGGGATTGATGGGCGGGTACTGCTAGGGAGTTCAGCCACTAAGCAGAACAATTAGGGTTCTCAACCAAAGCCGTTTGTTCTCACAAGAACCCGACCGCAAGGCAGCGGGGCATAAGTGAGTGGAAGCCCATCTACTTGGATCAATTAGTCTTCCACTCGTTTTTCCGACTGAGCTACCAACTCAGATCAACCTCCAACTGGGAGGATCAGGGGACTACTTCATCAAGCCTCTACCCATTGACCTTACAAGCATGATTGGATCTTCGGCTTGAGATAAGGAATCCTGTATAGCTCGTTGGGTCATGGAGGCACGCAAGCCGGTAGACAAAGTTGGGGCGCAATTGCTGTCCTTGGGAGAGGTACCAATGTCCGTAAAACCAGAAGCCACAACCCCAGAGTAATCAGGAACGCACAGGTGAAAATTTTCCCAATGTGTGGACGCATATGTCAATCGAACGACAGAGATAAAGTCACGAATGCGGCTCTTTTGGATGCAACACATTGATGGCTGGGGTCACTAGCAGGGGAGCTAAACACCCTGTTTTCCAATACGCATCCGTGTTCGAACATTAAATGTGGCTAGTCTAAAGTAGGATTGAGGAAAAGGCAGAAAATCAGTGGCCGAAAGAAAGTTCGGTGGGCCTTGGAAATCAGCTGAAGTGGAACATAAAGTAGACGGCACAGAACATCCCTCAGAAACACTACCACTCGCACGACCGACTGGGGATCCCGAGGAACGTGAGGATATTAGATGGGAAAGAGAGTACCATGAATCATTGAAGAAACAAGCAGCTGCTTGCGGTGGGAGATCATTTTAATGGTTGATCAAAGAACTAGAAACGTTCCTTGTAATATCAGACGTGCTCACGATTGTGTACACTGTGAGCTATTGTACTATTCGATCCTCCAGCCCACAGTAGGCCTTCTTATTCAAGCAGGCATCTCCAGCCTTTAGGTTGCAAAGTAACAGTATTCCGAGACCAGTCGACGGTCGGTTGGGAAGTTCACATTCTCCTTCTGGAATACCTCACGTAATCAGTGGGAAAAAGAAGAAATGGCCCCACGTTTATGGCGGGCTACACTGGTTACGTCATATTGACACCAGCGGACTACCGTGGAATATTTCAGTGAGATTGCTTGACAGGCGAAAACTCACCACACCCTCAACACTGTCGATGCTTTTACGCGGCCATTTATTCAGTGAATCTGAGTCTAGCGTCTTAAAGGCTGAGTACCAAGATGTTGATAGTTCCATTATTGCCAACCAAGGGATGGGCCCGGTGACAAAGCTGAACTGTGAGGCCCGGCTGGAAATCAGTCAGGACAGACCCATATCATCCGTTCTTTGAGTATTCCCCTGTTATGTTTTAGTCCTTGATTAATTATCGATTCTTCCTTCTGGTTCTGGAAAATACTGAATCTATTACCAACTGTTCTTCGTGGCCGATGTGACTCTGTAGCATACCCGGGCGCACGAATCCTGGCTCTGACAGACATCGCTGAACGAGTCGAGAATATTGTTAACATGACCGGCGGTGGTCAAATGAATTAACCGTCTGTCACCAAAATGGTCAGACGATTTGTCGGTCACTTTGGTGAAAGATGGCAGCAACTCGCTGACACAATGAGACCACGTGTGGTTCCATGCCAATTTAGGTTGGAGCGTCACGGTCACTAATTCTCCTAACCTTCCGATTAACGAGCCCTCGTGGCTGAGGCATAGGGCTTCCACTACAACCCCGCTCCTAGCATATAAAAAACATTCGTCAGGCTTCCTCAAACAGGACACAAAATTAATTGAGCACTATCTGACCAAGGCGTCGGCATACCAGATGCTACTTTTTCAGTCTTGAAATAGAGGACGTTTGTATCTTTATATAAGACGGTCGGTTACATCGAGGTAAACTGATACCCCTTCCCCTGTTCTATGTTGACGAACTACTCCACTGGTAAACCTTTTTCTTAATAATAACATGCTTTACCCCGATATCCTACCTGATTCAAACAACCCGTTGCACACTCAAATTAATGGGCGCGAATCGTGCGCATCTAGCAAAGAAAAAAAACCCAACTGTTTCATTCCCACATAACAGCTCGTCACATGGTAGCTCTACCCTAACTCGCAACATGTTCCACCAATGCGCCACAAGTGGTTGATGAATGTAGAAAACTTCGTTTCAATTCATTTTCTTACCAGTGTTCATCATGTCACTTTTGCTGCGAACATGTATCATTTCACTTTTTAAAAGTAATTATGTAATTAATGCGGAATGCACCGATGAGGATGTACGGGAAATTCACGCACACATACAGTTTGACAGAGAACGGGAGATGAAAAAAGTGGGATCACACAGTAGGTCAATACAAGATAGGGTTATGATACAAGTGAATACATGTGGTCAATTAGGCCAGATTAACTTCATGAGCGTTTGAGCTGGCCGTTTGACGGACGAATAAAAAAAAAGATGATGCAACAAAATGACTGCATACGAAATCCACTAGCTAGTATGTGCGTAATAACTGTTCGAGACGATGCATCCTTGGTTATAAACGTTTGACAAATCATTGAACCTCTGAGAAAATACTTTCTCTGACCCCAGGAAATCTTCATCTGAAACCTGCATCTAACTCACATGATTCCAATCATATATAGAAACATATACCACAAAAATGTCGGACCTGATGACTATCTACGGCAAATTCCGGGTCGATATTACGTCCCGGAAAACAGCGGCAGATGCCAACGATGGGGCGATTTGTAACAGGATTAAAGCAGTACACTGTCCTTACTAATCAATTGGGGGGGGGGGTTGATGGTGCACAATGAATTACCTAACCAAATAGCAGACAAACCAAATTACTATCCACTAATTACACTTATCATGTATATACATGCACTGTTCAGCGATCCGGCATCACCTGCGATAGGCACCGTAAACACGTGCAAAAACTGTGAACAGCACCAGATGGGTTCAACCTGAACGAAACTTAACAAAAACTGACGAAAAAGATGTGCTGAGAAATTTACAATGGAATGAAACGATCTGAACGATTGTGAAAGGTCACCAACGAACATCAGCATAAAGTTCATCATTGAAACTTGTGTGAACTAATGAATAGACGCAGAAGGAGATCCGTTCAATCAGCAGAAGTGAACAGAAGAAAAAAAATGTATAAAACGCCAGAGAAACGCACGAACCATGTTCAGTGGTGCTTATTTTCCCCCTATTGTTCTAGCACTCAGACCTCGAGGATTTACGTGCCCTATTTCGGCTGTTATCGAACTCTATAGGAGACGATAATTCATCGATAAACTAGCAATTTTAGACTAAAACGACTTTCGAGAACTCGGCAAAACCGGGTTTGATCTATCGAAAAAAAATAAGTGAGTGAGATAAAAAGATATGTAAATCAACTCGCTACCCATTTTCAACCACTCTGAGTAAATTCGTCCGGCCGCCACCCAAACTCAGGCAGTCCTGATTAACAGACTATGACTCATGCTGCTTCCAGTCCGAAATCGAGAGAAAGTTTTTTTTCATTTTATGATATGCATGATGCATGTAAGGGACATGTCTTATAGTCACTAAGGCCCAACATACAGGTGAGAAGGGGGACCGGCATTCATTACCGGAAACTCAGGCTGGACTAGAACCACGTAAGGTCTCATTAGGTCAGATGTGGTAACCAGCGACGCGTGGGCGAGCAGCTGTCCACCAACGAAGCGACCGGCGCATCCGGGATTGAAATCTGACTTTTTCGGTTACAGAAGTTTGGTTGACTTGACCACTGCCGATCAAGCTGGTATATCTGCCAGGAATTACGTGAATACTGGCGTCTTGTATAGAGTCATTTGAGTGCCCACGAACTGTTTGGACCCAAACCTAACATGAAACCCGGAAAATGTGGGCTAATTTAGATGCTTGTCGTCCAGGAAGGATTTCGGAGCACAATGACAAACGAACTAAACCAAAAAATAATAAGAAGCAGTTCGAATGATGGATATCGTGCTAGTTTGGTTATGATACCGTACTTGAGGCTAGTAAAATGAGTGGTTCGAAATTTTCTTTCCAGAATCGGATAAACAGTGACTATCGAAGTAGACGATCGCCACAAATACGAATCATGCAGGATCTCTTAGTTTTTCTCTCGGAAAAGAGTTAAGGAGCAAGGAAAGTGAACAGACAAAAATGGAGTTTTGAACTACTTTGTTGCTGAACACAGAACGACAGCTGTAGTGGCATTCCCACGCAATCCAGTGACGTAATAGTAGTTGCAGACCAACAATACACTCTAGTCAAATATGAAATTGGCTGCATCATCACATCAGAACGTTAACATCAAATTCACATCAGTCAGAGAAATAACTAACTAAACACTGACACAAACGCTGATTCTGTGCGAAAAACAAGTCAGATTTTGTCAAGCTGTGGGATGCGCTGTTCATTTTCAAAGTAACAAATTGAGTTGCTCCAAAGTCCAAACTGGAACTTGGAAAGAAGGGTAAAATTAATGAGTTCGAATAATTGGGTGCTTTTATCTCATCAAATAATCACATACCAAATGAGATGTTGTGGCGCAAACGCGAGCTCAGTTTAGCGATGAGCAATTCAGAACACCGGTTGCATTCAACTTGACATCCGATCCAGGTGTACACGTCAGCAATTACAGACAAACGATGTATCGAACTGTCCTAAACTCATTGGACAAGACAACAACTGTGCACTGGATGCTATGATCGACCATTTCACGGTATGGTCGGAATAAGGTACGTTGAATTTTTTTTTTTTGAATCATTGTTGAATTCAGCAATCGTCGCAGCGGGTTAATAAACATGCGTTTCAGACGCATCGATAAGATGGAGGCAAGGAAAAAAAATCAATCCGGACTAATCGGATGCCGGGCTGTACGATACCATTTCGAGATTGAATTCGGGGGAAAAAATTAGCTTGAAATCAGAAACTACGAAATGGAACTAGGGGGGGGGGGACTAGAATTTTCTCTCCGCAGAAAAAAAACATCACAACTGATTTATCTCGCTTGTGGCACGTCTACTATGGCAACCGACCCTAATAGTAACTGACCGGACAGTCTAATATAAAAGTTGGCAAAAATCCTGATCTAACATCTCGTCACATTCCTAGTCAATTTCCAAGCCGGGCTTTTCACATGCAAGTGGAGCCAGTTGTAATGTCTATCTGGAATGGAACTTAAGATTTCTACAATTCTATTTCACGATTTATCGTTTCAGTATTGCTTTCCTAAACTTAATTTTGAAGTAGCATAATGACGCAAAATCAGGAGGATATTTTGCGCGACTGGTTTAAATCATCTGACTCATAAAAATTATATCGCGCGCTTCAATTTTCGAATAAACGAGAATAAAATTGGTGGAGTGCGACCTTTATAACCGGAGGGCAGCGCAGCGCAGCAGTATACAGGACATGCATAACAAAGCCACGGTTAATTCCCCAAGGAATGTACGCGTCGAAATTACCGGTTTCAGAACCTCGTTCAAATCCGCTGATATGCTCTCGGGGACAGGCCGTGCAAATACATCCAGATAATAATAACTATGGTTTTTTGCTGATCTAAAAGCTTCGAAAACCCCGAGTTAATAAATATTAGCACAAAGAGGTGCACGGGTGGTTTTAGGCAAAAGGCGGTGGTTATGTTTTCCCCATTCCGATAGAGGAGTGTACATGCTAGCAGTCCACTGTAACCATATTTTTCCAAACAATCTTATACATACTTAGTCGTTCAATGCGTTTCCTTTCCCAGGTTAGTCGGGGCATCGATGATCACTGTCTAAAAAACTTTGGCTGTTGCGATCCTCATAAAGTCGCGGTTGAATCAGAACATTCAAACGTCTCCATAATCTTGGCGTGCAGTTTGAATAGATAGTCATTTTCTCCGGGCTACGATCACCGACAAAAAGCACTCCTATTTTTACAACCGGTGACTTTGCATAAGCGTCCTCTAGTCTTAGTTATTACCTCAAAGCACCGTCTGCTCAACATAGAGGTGACTGAGAAACAGTTATAAGCTGAAGAATTAGGCACAAGAAGAAAGACTTCAAACGAAATAATGCCAATGATTGCGGCAATGATCCATACCAAATACTGTTCCCAAGTCGTCTCTTGAGAGGGGATCTCGCGGATCCCAAATCGGCAATTGAGCTGGGCCAATACGAACCAGTCCACTGGTTTAAGTTTTTATACCTTTTTGCCACGTCATCGACTGACCACTCCGACCCAACTTCCAACCGCTACCCACCTTGGAGAGTAGCGAACAGCAAAGCCGGTTTGATCCTAATACTGGCCGAAGTGACGACTCTTCGCTAATCTTGGAAACCAGGCTGATAGTTTGGAATCCGGAGCACGAATGTGCACTAGAGGTAAGTGTCTTAGTTCAACCTACCTACTAGCATGCATTTTTGCACAAACAGACATGCACAGACGTGAAGACGTGCTGACGACGTGTAACATAGGCTTAGTGGACCTGAAAACATCTATATCCTCAATTGAGGCACACCGGATCCATATAAATTCAAAAGAACCATGTGTAACTAGGATGAAGAAAAAGCACTGCGGAAGCTAAACGGCAGCCAGACAATGGATCAGGCAGAGTCAATATGTACGATAGAGATCGATAGTTCGCCTTCGTCTTTACTACTGCGACAGATCAAACAGCAATTTTTTAAGACACAATAAACGAACTCACAGGCATCCATGCAAAGCGACATACATACATACGCATCACCGGTAGCAACTTTGCGCATCGTGCACACCGAGGATGACTCCTATTTACAGACTTTTGCTCAGAAGGTCAGAAACTGGAATGCGCGGGAAGTCCGAATGCGCGGATCAATGCGCTATTGATTCTCAACGTAGAGCCCGTGGTCTACTAACATATCACATACCTATACAACTAGTCTTGAATCGAGCAAAAAGCCTAAGCTATAGCATATATATATATATAACTGAATATAGCACACTGTCTGAAGGTCCATCAAAAAAACCACGGATGTCACCATCCCTAGCACAGTCCCCAGCTAATAAAAGAAACTCTAGGATTTATTTCCTGGGACAGGGTTCGGTGGAGAAGTGAGAAGACGAAGTTTTTCTGCGTGTAATGGGCACAACTTAGTCGACTGATACTTGAATACACCTTGGCGAACACCTATTGTGATTATCACTACCGAAGTGAATTGCAGTATGGAGGACAGACCTCATAATCAAAGGGAATACTACAAAAGTGTTTGGGCGGGAAATTAAAGACACAACAAGTTTACTGATCGTGTGATTAGAGGAAATGATTGTGCACAGATGAACAGAAACGTAACGGGAGGATGTGCTACAATAATGAAATCAAAAGGGACAGAAAAGACTGTAACATGAGGACATGGTATTTAGTGACAGTGAGAATAACGAGCGTCTGTGTATAATGTGGGCGGAAAAACCATTAGTGGGAAGAACGGCTGAGGCAAATTCCGAAGAATAAAGCGGATAAGGACGAAAATAACAGCTTTGAGTAGTTTGCGCGGAGCATTCTTTACCATTGATCATATCAATCGACTAGCGGTTTCTTCATTACCCGCAGATTCTCATCTATCAGCTCGATCGGAAGATGGCGCCTGAACCCCGAAGCACAAAAGAAACCTACAGACTTTCATTTGGCCCATATGTTGACCAGAAGATAAGATTCATGGTGCACTTACGTGTCCTCATTTGGGTAAATAAGCGATAATATGACACGTACATCCTCAGTTAGATTTGAGTTCTATTGCCCTGTTCCATGCGAAAAAACAATTTTTTGCATTTTGTGTTCTTATTCTAAACCTAATTCAGATAAAACATAAACTTCGGTCAAAAGACATGTGCACTCAATGAGAGGTAAACACCAAACGAAGGAACTAGCAACTACCAGTCAAAGACAGGGAGCAACAGAGAAGTACAAAAACCTTGACGGGTCTTACGGGCCCCAACCACGAAGACGTTGGACATCTTTACTTGAGTTTGTTGTACATTTTCTCATTCCACGTTGCCACATCATCTGCTGACCTCCACATGGCTTTTTCCACTCCGTGGAAGGAACCCACAAAAGGGCACGATATGGTAGACCAGTGTTCGCCATACGCAACACGTGACCCAATCAGCGTAGCCTACTTAGCTTCATACGCTGAGATAAGGTTGTCTCAGAAACGGCACCTTCACATTACTCACCTGATCACTCCATCTAATTCTAGGCGTACTGCGCAGACATCAGTGGTCGAAAACCTCTAACCGACGAACATCTTTCACACGCCTACTCCATGTCTGGCAACCATGCAACAGAACTGAGCGGACTGTGGCACAGTACACGCGACCTTTCAACCTCAGTGAAATATCAGGCCGACGCCACAAGTGATTCGGTCCAGTATACGCTGCTCGAGCTTGCATATACGCGTGTTCCCCTCCGCTGCCGTGCTACCATCGTTCGACACGCACCTGTCAATGTAAGTGAAATGGTCCACAGTCGTTAGTTCTTCTCAATCCAGTATCAAGCTCCGCACTACTGTCGTCCAGTCCAATAATAGCACTTCACACTTCGAAGTTGCAAAGCACATGCCAAACCGAGCAACTGACTTCCAGAGTCTGTCTGACGTACATTGCACATAGTCCGCCGATTCGAACAGGCACACAATTTCATCTGCGTAATCCAGGTAACATAGCTTCCCTGCATTTCCCAGCTCGACTCCTACATTTAGAAGACCTAAAGTATCTTCCATCACCTCGTCCATGACGAAGTTGAACGGTAGTGGAGGAATGGGACACCTTTTGCCCAACACCGCTAGTTGTTTCGAATGTACCTTATCATTCACCATATATCTCTACACGACCACAGGTATGCAAATACTATGCTTCCACGAGGTTCACGAACATCGCTGGCATACGCTTCTGGTGAAGAGCACTGAACAGGAATGTCCGATCCAATGAGTCGAACGTGCCGAGGGGTGGAATTCCGGTCGATACAACCTCGACCTGTGTAATCCATGACCATAACTCAATAGTTCTATTCATCAGTGACGCACGCATATACACGCACACCGCACACACACAATGACGACGTTGATGACAAAGAGGAACTCACATCAGCACCGTTTAGCAGGAGAAATTCACAAGCGGCCAAAGACCCGCTGCGAATAGTCAAAATCAATGGCGGCTGTGTACTCCAGTCGGATCTGTTTATTGTACCGGATCGACCGGTTGCTTCGTACGGGGGAGACTGATGGAACTGTTGCTGTTCACCGTCTGGATGAGCGCCACCGACCAGACCCAGTAGCATCAACGGAGGG
This sequence comes from Fasciolopsis buskii, assembly GCA_008360955.1. Lineage (NCBI taxonomy): Eukaryota > Metazoa > Platyhelminthes > Trematoda > Plagiorchiida > Fasciolidae > Fasciolopsis > Fasciolopsis buskii. The sequence continues at coordinate 115,454 of LUCM01001181.1, forward strand.
CAGCCGAGACGAGCTCCAGTGCTGAGTAAGCGAGCTGCAAGTTGATCGTACCGCTTTTGATCTGCACGCAGTAGGGTTGTGGAACGTAAAGTATTTCGTGATGTTGTTCTGGATCCATTTCCTGTTTGTTGCCCTTGCATTTGGTCGAACATTTGGCAAAGTTCATCTGAGATTGAAAATTAAAAAGATTAAAACGGGAGCATTGAGAAAATAATTTAACTGGGCAGAGCTAATCGTTTCAGTGACATAAGGTACACATGAACATCTCGCCCACTGGTCTTTTTACATGCCTAATGCATACGTGTAGTGGAAGGAAAATGCCCTATAGGCGATATGACCCATTACATGGAGGGGGAGGGGATCATCAAGGTGTACTTTGAAGCCCTCGACATTTTTATCAAACCTTTCATATGATGTTTTCCCTGGAGAGGGGACATGGCAAGGAATTGTATCAGGATCTCAAAATCATTGCAGCGCGTGACCTGCAGGCAATTCGAGTGAACCGTATGTCATAGTATCGTAAATCTGGTCGTGATTCAATTATATATTTTTTGTGATTTTTCAATTCTAAACTGTCGTATCCCCCGAACATAACCGATCGGCTGAAAAGGGGGTATATGCAAGCATGGCCGACCAATGATCAATCTGGTCGTCAGGGCCGTATGATACCAATGAGCAAACATACACATGCGAATGACTAACTTGGTTCTCTTTTAGTTCAACCGAGAAATCGACCCACCTGGCTAACTTGTCTTGGTGTACTGCCTTGGGAAGACAACGGGTTTTTCGACGGCTTCCCTTCCACCAAGTGTATTGTTTGCTCATCGATCGCGGCATCACCATATTCAACGAATAAACAGACTTACTTTGTACGAGTGCAAAAGCATAAAACGGATCAGTATAACTGGTCTAGAACAGAACCTCTCACTACGGGCGGTGGGGGGGAGGGGGGCTTGGGCAGCAAACGTCCCAAGGGACAAAAATATTTGTGAATTGGAAACCTTTGTCGTAAGATGTGTGGCACAGGGAGTTAAAAAGTAATAGACGTGCAACGTTAAAATTGACCAACCCATACTATAACTGCAAACCGTGTCCGCTGGAGGAACGATCAAAGCAGAAAACCCATGGTTGCAACCTACAAACACTTTTCGGTAAAAAGAGGAGTGGTAATATGAAAGACAGAAGACAGACAATCACGTGCCCATACAATTAATCATTCACTTTTATCACTTAAAAGGTTTCATGACAGAAAACGCCGCTATTCCAGGTCAACGCCCTACTTTTGTAGTTTAGATACATTGATTTTGTTCAGCCGTTACTAACTACCTATTCTATGTTGAATACGGTTTTACTTTTTATTATTTCGTGATTGCATGTTACTGGTCCAAACGAACCGGCGCATTTTAAACCACTTTTCGCAGAACAGAGGGGAAACAAGTTGCTATGACCACGAAGCAGAGACTACAGTGAATCGTTTATGTCTAGTTTTAACATGGCAAGAAGAAAACAGACTGATCGAAAAAAAAAAACAGATTCAATAAAGAATGATATCACCCATGCCCGGCACCACAGTAGGTGGTGATGTGCGATTTATGAACATTGCCGGTATTCCAATTATCAACTACTCTGTTTGAGTAATTGAAGTTCATCATGAACCAGGAACAAGTCCCGGAAAGTGCTCGAAACAAACGCGAGTGGCCAAGCGGATAAGGTCATGGCGTTTGGACGTGAAGGTCGCGAGCTCGAATCCTCTCATCGCCAGTTAACTTCCTCCTGGCCGCGGCCCCCTTCCCGAGAAATTGTGTACATTGTTACTTCAGTAATAAAGGAAGTAAAAGATAAAAAGATTCTGTCGCTTGGTAATCAAAGTTAACGGTTAAATTTGCTGGCATAGAATGAATGTATCACAAAATGAAAACCACTAGAAGAGTGATTTTGCATAACATTTTGATAAAGCGATTTTTGAAAGCGGCAACTAGAAGATCAGATTCCGAAAATCACACCAATACGAGACAATCAAGTCCGAATTCTGCACCCCCCCTGCATTCTCTTTGTCGAGTTTCGACGAGCATGATATCCACTTTGCCGTGGCAAGTGGAAAATTATTTGCATTTGTATCGTTTTTCTGTTAATGCGACACTTTAATCAAATCCGCTAATTATTGTTCCTCTGATCTTTTAATACAAATTACAAGTTGTTCACGTAATTTGCAAGACCGTGATCAAAAAATCTGTCAGCGAAAACGTTCCGTATAGCCTCTCCCCTCTTTCATCCATAACGATTCCCAGATCGGCTTTGCTGCGTGGGTTACAATAATCATTTCAAGTCAAATGGTGCAAAGGCGCAAGTGCAAAATTTCTACTGCTGTTCTACTAAAACGAAATTGTGAGAAAGTGGCGAATAATGCCATGGCGAATTTATTGTCATTTCTCTCCATCGGAGTTTATGTCCAAGTGAAATGAACTGACACCAGGTGGAGCGATCGTTTTGCTGCATCTAACCTTGACAGACCTGACGAGCATAAACTCTGGCAGATTTCCGAACACTCCAGTGCCCAAAAGATCGAAACAACCGGTTCCGGGTGATCCGTGCATCATCTCGCATCCTAATAGAGGTAGAGCCGTCAAAACAGTCTCCAGTGCATTGAAATATAGGCTCAAAGGTAACCAAGTTCCGACTGGATATGAGCTGCAAACTACTAAGCTATTTTACAGAAAAGCGAGCATGTGACGGAAGTGGGCATCCATACAGAAGTGGAGATAGTACAGAATAGTGGAAGGAGATAAGAAACACTTGTTTCGGGGTTTATAATACACAATGCGGGACAGGTGCGCTGCAAATGATTACATACCAGATCCTGACTTGTTGTCACTGGGATATCTTTTGTCAAACGAAGGAAAAACTTTTAGTGTTATGTCCAATACAGATTGCGTTATTGTCAAGCAATAAATCGGAAGCGATCAAATGCCGAACAGGAATGATGACTGAAGAAAACAATACAATAATATACCAGAGGTGCTCACACAAAAATTTTCCCATAGAGGTCAACAGTGTCAGATACGCGAACACGCCTATTTAATGTTCATCTCATCGGTTAAGAGGTCCTCCTGATTGGGGAGAAAAGGAGATAGTAAAAACGGAATGAAAAGCTAGGGCAGACTCAGTCAGGTCCATTTTACAATAAGCATCACACAAGAGCGTTCAAGGTTTGGTAGTTGCCTAACAGCATCCCTTAGTCCGAAGCGAAGTGAACGAAAAACAGTGGATAATAAATATACATGTAAACGAATTATGCAGACAAAAGACAATTTGCGGTGCAGAAGGGCCACGGCGCTGATCACGGCGCTTAGCCATGATACCCAATGTGTCCAGATCTAGAATTCTACCTCGACACACCTGGAACAACCCACAGATCAGCGCTGGTATACATCTCTCTCGAGTCAAAGAATAAACACATCAACCCATTTTCTATCCATTACCTGGATCGGAAAAGTATGAATTGAGAGATGTGGTTTATTTGCCGACAAATTACACATACATACACACACACAACAGAGTCATCTTGAATTGCTTTAGTGCTCGGTTTAAACACTGGACTCTAGATCTAAATAGCTTACGCGCAATATCAATGTCATCGGCATTGTTCGACCACTATGTGTGAGCAACTATATGAAAAAACCAGTGTATAAAGACCCATCACATGTCATCCATATGCGACGGGAATGTTCCCGAGGCTAACAGAAAGAAATCCTGAGCTGCTACGGGACGCGTTTGATATAAATTGATAACCCAACATCACGTGAACGACGTGGATGCTAAAAGTGACAATAAAAAGGGACAGGCAAGAACCAAGAGCTTGACATTTGGGACAATCAAAAATTGTACAAGGTCGGAAAGGATCAGGAAAACGAATGAGTGATAGAATTGGAACTTCTTTTGTTTCGATTTTAAGAACACCGTAAAGCTTTAGGGTACCACCGGTCAACAATCCAGACAGAAAACATCGGACAGGTCGATAGCAGCACAGCTCATGTCTAACTGAACTTAATTTTCATTATGTCGAAATGCTCCCATTTTAGAGGGAGATGAGCTTGTAGAATGCAACTATTTTTCCGCTGTGAAGCTGAGTTCCCTTAAAAGAACAATCACCTATTTTTCGACAAATTATCGGTCCAGACTCCCAACCATTCATTCAAATTCTTCCATGTTCATTTTCTTTCTCAAAAGGACACACCTTTGGATATCACAACCTATTCGATTTCAATATAGAGGAAGACTGACGTTTTGGCACCAACATTTCTCTCCGACCGGACTGCTGCGCTGACTGAGAACGACGAACACTTTGACTCTGAAGACAATACCGACCTTTTCTATCACAAACACGAGCAGCATGAAGAGAAACGTGATTGCATAATAGAAACTAACGTGAGCCAACCACATCAAAAACTGGGATTCAAATTGCTATTCTGGATTGGTACAAGATGACAATCAGTTTTACGAAACACCAAAAGTAATCGTAATAATTATCATATAGTCTGGAACGTGTTGTGTGTGTGTGTGTGTGTGTGTGAAGCCCGAACTCTTGGTTTTTTGTTTCCTCCAGATACTCGCGATTTAAGTTTTGCAATTTGTTAATTCATTGCCTATAATTCATCGTGGGCGATTCACACAAACGGTTAACCTTTAACCTTCAAGTGGGATCAACACGTTGTCGACTCAAACGTCTAAAAGACCGACCTCCCAATGCTAACGTGTACCGCGACAAATCTTATTGGAATTAGTTTATTGGACGTGTGTCGATCTCCTGGCATTGTTTTAATTGATGAGGCGTTTCGTGCAAATTTTGTGTGACGTTTATGCTTGCTCTAAGAGAGTGATTTTGAACCGGGCTGATCGTGAGTCAGGCCATTCCACTTGGACGGTTGGCTAAAATAGGGTTTGTGGAGAGTTCGTGCAACACGTACGACTGAGTCATGCAGAACCGCAATTGAGCACACCCGAATTTGTGGAGTTCTTAGAATTGTCGTATGCAAATTTGAAGTATCAGATCAAAGACGGTAACGAGACAGGCTCTGTATAGGCAAATAATCACAGATAACGTGAGCATTTTAGAAAGGGACCAAAAAGTAGGTAAGAAAACTATGGCAGCACAAATTTGCGATAAACCAGTGTCAGTGAAGAGAAAATCTCCAGTTTAGTGAGTGGGAAAGGTATAAGGAAGGGAATGAGTGTTTGAGAATAGCTCTAAAGACGGATATGCTGGATTAGTTAATCAGTCTGCAAACGGTGTGACCTGTATTTGCTTAGCAAAATAATGTAAAAAAACGAGAAAATCCGTAGATCGGAAGCTGACATGAACATCTTGTGGAACACAAACCCAAAAGATTGGCCCAATAAAGGTTGCGGGTCAAATCTTTTGCGATGTAATCGGTAACAGTTGCTGGCAATAGGTCACTAAAAACGGGAAGAAGATAAAAGGGGACACCGACACATGTAAAAACATTCAGTGATGGGGGGCTAGCCGTTGAGTTACTCGTCAAATAACTAGGGCTGTCTTTAGCATTATAAAGGCAACCACAAACAAAATCATCGGCATATTTGTAATCAACTAAATTGGGAAAAATGGGGAGCTTGTTCACATGAGGCAAGAAAGGAGATGGAGACAGAATAGCTCCTTGGAAAGTGCCTGAGGTAGCTGGAAGAAACGAGGACTTATTCGTGCCGAGTACGGTCGCAAAAATTGGATCACTAGGGCATAACAATCCCAGGGTCTTTCGTAACCACGGTTGTTGAATAGTGTGCACGCGTGCACCGAGTGAAAGTACGTCTAAACCACGTGTCACGGTCGAACGGATGTTCCGCTGTTTATCATGAAGTGAATGGGAAGGCGTTGGTTGCAGGAAGTTTCGAGAAAGCTTGTAGTGCGACCGCTTGTCATTTTACCAGCTGAATGTGAAACATTCATGATGACCCAGAGAGGGCAGAAATTTTCGCAGCGGTGGCTCTCGCGTTTCCTCAGTCTTACCGATATTAATGAAAACTCCATGTGCTGAAGAGTTTTCTCGTTTCTGTGTGACGCGTGCCGTTATTTCCTTTTTAACAGGGTCTAAGCACTTTGAATGATCACAAGGGCGAGCGGCACAAACCAAGGCTGAAGCTGATGCAGGTTTCTCTATACTCAATCACCAAATTATGATCAAGTCGCTTCTTGCCTAACACAAGCTAACAGAGTGCGGAAAGGCAGACCTTGGACGCCTGTGCACAAAAACTTCCTGTGTCCTCCCAGGATGAACAGAATAATAAACTCAATCGGGGGGGGGGGAAGGGTGGTTATCCGAACTCGACACCCGGCGACAGACGTTCCCATTCCCGAACCAGTACTTTGCCTTCGGGCGCGTCGACTACTGAATAAAGTAGTCAAGCAAGCTAGGCCAGAGGGCGATCAGATCGTACAGCTACAAACTCTGAAGTTATAGCGACGCCAAATACGATATACTGGCTATAGCTGCCCCAAACATTTGCGAAATGTAATAACAAAATTACCATTAGTTGCGCTCTCCAAAACACGCAGGACGATGGTAGCCATAGATTCGTGCCGGTCTTACAGAAATCTACGTAATCTTAAGAATATCAAACCAAGTTGGTAAAAGTGCCATAAATTGGGTCAGAAATCGAATTCAAATGAATCCAATCGATCACGGTAACAGAGTCGATTCTCTGCATCCATTCGCAAATTATTGTGTTTCCGAAGTGGTAAACAGTCAGTTACTAAGCTGATTATTTCCACTAGGCAGATCAGAGTGACCGGATCTAGTTACGTGCCCTGGATCATATGCGTGCTAATCAGAAGCGAGATCACACAGTGATCAATATAAGTAACATCACATCATGAGCGTCAACATTAACATCGCAAAACGCGTCATCATCTTCCAACTTTTCCGTTGGACTAAAAATGGATCAGTCGTTGGAGTGCTAGCTACCTGTCGCTATTCAGTCGCATAAACAACATTGCTCAGTACCCTACACTCTTCCCATGTGCAAACACAAACACTGCCGGCCGGATAGCAGCTCGGTGTTTAGACTAAACAAAAACGATGAACAGTTAGAACCGATTAGTAAAAAGCCAGCTAAGAAGCGCTCACAGAATAGAGATAAATTTCGTGTAGCAACCGATCACTCCAACGACATCGGTTGGAAGTGTGCAGACAATCGTTTCGACGGTGATGATTCAACTGGTGAATTCACCTGCTAGTTGTAGGACCTTAGAAACACATTACGTCCACAAACGGAAGTTTGTTTGAGCAACAACGAAGAAAAAAGTGGGTGTACAACAAAATTAGAAAAGGAGTATGAGCAAAAGCAAACAGCGTTGCAATGAAAGAGAAAGACAGCAAACTACGGACCGGTCGATTGGTTTCTGCATTGACTGACTGACTGTCGATTGACAAACTGGTTTGTAGACCAGATTAGGAATCACCTCATTTACGAGTTAGGAGCCTGTTTTGAAACGGAGCTTTATCGATGAAACGGATTTACATGGGTAGTTACGTTCTGATAAAGGAACTTCAGGAGGTGGGCACATCAGTGTGTTTGGTGGGGCTTGATGCGGCAGGATGAGCGAACACATGATACCAATAAAAAACGGCAATATAATTAAATACTAGTCGGCACACCAAAAGAAGCAGTATATATATATATATATATATATATATATATATATATATATATATGATAATGGTGCGGTTTTTTCTATGGCAAAACGGCAAAAATTTGGTTGCGATTGTCACGGTTTTGTTTTTCTAGATATTTCGCGACTCCTGTATCTTAAGTGAAAATTGATTCGCGGTGATTAAGATCAATCGCGACAAGATGAGCACAAAGAAAACAAAAAAATTTAAGACATACAGCCTATAGAAGGTTGAGAAGGATTTTAAAGCGCATCTGAGACTGTTTGAGCGCACGAGACCTGGGGTCAGGTTTCGTTGTGTAGAATACGTTTATCCCGCGATAAACACCGAGCGAAAACAATGGAGAAACAGACACGGACATCCCACTAGCGCTTATGACTTGGCAAACACGTGATCACCTTTGTTCCCTTCTCGTGAATGAATATAGAAGGAGTGCATCGCTCAAAAGCCTATTCCATTATTACGAACAAACAAAAACCATAGCTTGGAGAGTCGAAGTAATGGAGTAACACAATCGGTCTTAACAGATGGCGAACGGAAACTGTTATGGGTGAGGATCCATTGACCTATCGATTCCAGTTTTGTTTAATTCCAATTAACCATGTGATAGTCAGCGGCATACAGTACACGCATCATAGCACTGACTTCCCCTTGTCGCATATTGATTCTTGCAATTAACCTACTGCTATTAGGTTGCACTTATTAAATCGGACAGTCTCTAAGGCTCGTGACTATATTACGCATACGTGCAGAGCCTTCTTCGAGCAGTTTTGTGTTTATGGTCTAATGCACCGATGAAGGCGTGCCCTACGTTACTCAGTGCACGAAATTGCGAACAGAACGCCCGAATGCCACTCTTCATCAATGAGATTTGCAATTTTAGCGATACGTGAGCTTCGGTTGTCATTACTTTCGTCAGATGAAGACTATGCAGGGACACCTTGTCGTTCTAGGTACTTACGGCATTTCTGAAATCTGGACAATCTGTGTGCATTCCCACCAAAAACAAGATAGGAGCAGCGTCTAAACAACAAAGACGGATGAATGCATGTCTTCTCGACGTTGTTACTCCGCTCAGATAAGGGTCTACAGTACGACCTTATATGGTTCTATGCAAATCCAAATGTCAGGGTCATGGTTTCCGGTCCCTCCGCCGTGTAGTGGGTCTTGGTTGCTGTGACCATATCCCTTCCACTGCACTCATGTTTAAGGCATGTCATAAGAAAAAGTGTATGTCAAGCCAATAGCGGTATCCGAGACACCGATAATCCAGTTGACTGACTAGGCAAACCAGGAATTAGACGAGACATTAGGCTCTGATGACGGTGTGAAGATGATGAAAAAGAAACGAATTTCGACACCAAAGCAAACCAACATGACATAAAATAGGCGACTGGGCTTTACTAATGCGGGTGCTGGTACGAATTGCCACAATGTGGCACTACGAAACTGTCGACTCCATCGCCAGTCCATACCGAATTAGGCCTCTTGTTTTGTTTTGATTTCGTCGTGAGCAGCCGGTCGTCTATCCTTCCAAGTCAAACGAGACGGCCACTTGGAATGAGTGGCCACACATGTGTGAAACGGTAGATGGACACTTTCGGCAAATTGTAACCACAAAGCCATTAGTGATCCATCGGTGTAATGCTTCATCGTAAACACGACGGCAGACCAGCACTTCATTCTTGACGCCCTCTCTCATCGTCAAGGTAGATCAACCGTGATTGAAGGGAGAATTTTGTTACCGAATTAGATGGTTGGCATTTTTTCTCTTGTCGGGAGCTATGCCAGTATTCATTTCATTTGGAAACTTCCGTAAAAGGTAGATAGAATAGAAAATCCATTTGCGTACTGTACATTCAAAAGTCGACACCACGGACCGGAAACGAACATCCGTTTGCTGGATAGTTGTTCTATAACTGAGCCACTGTGAACGCGACTTTCGAATGCGAATTATGCAAGTAGACGTCCACTGTTGCGTAAGCACAAATAAAATGAAACAGCAACCGACCTAGCTTTAGACAGTGGATAAGCCTCCGCCAAAAAAACTTCCAATCCGATTCGCTCTGTAGACTTTTTGGGTGCGTAATACATAAGTGAAGTCCCTATTCAACCGAACATCTGCCGCGACGTTCCAACGCAAAACATTCGACAGTCGCACAATCCTGTGGACTCTGCTTGACTTTGCTGCTTGCTTTCATTGAACAGTGACCAGAGCGGCGAATCCATTGATCAAAACAGGGTTAGTTTATGTGATTCACGCGAACTATAGCTGGTCGACAATGAACGTTTACTTACATTATTCGCACTCATGACTGGTGTCCACGGCAGCTCGACGGGGAAACAGCTGTCCGACAAATGGACGGTCGCCGGCTCGTCCCCACACTATCGTGGCAACTTCTGGACGCGGAATTCGTGCGTGAAGTTTTTGTCGTTTACTCGTTAGTTCTTTATGGTACCCCGCAACATGTCCGTATAGATATTTTTAAGTTCCGCAAAACAAGCCAAGACCTAGAAAATATCAGATTACAACCCGAGAGGTGTTAGTGACCATTATTGCAATGAATAGTGCCTTGAATTGGTGCAGTAAGCCCACCCAGGATAAGGTGCCGTGTCGTGTCGATTAGCCGACTAATTGTGTAAGGATTATGGCTAACTTTGCCAAGACCCCGAGTAATATTGCAAAACCGAGGAACACTTTTTCGAAAGTTACGAAAAAAATAATGGAAGATTTCTTGAAAACTGGAGCGGTAATTCATTCATTTCATACCAAAACTTTCTACCACATACTCAGCGGTGAGAGTTCTAGTCGGATAGGAGGTGTCGAACATCAATGTCAAAAGATCACGAACGCCATCTTAGGAACAAAGAACTATGGTTAGATGTGAACAACCCTCTCTTGGCCGAGGCCCTTATCCTGAAAACGATGTACAATTATTTCATTAACAAAATAAAAGATAAAAAGATAAAAGGTTGCCCAACCAGCTCACTCTTACACAACATGTTGAAGCATGGTGCGTCTTTGAAATCTAGCGGAACGCAAACAAGTGATCAAATTAGACAAATTAGACAACGGTAGGAATGCACAAGCATTCTATTTAATTTGACTGGTTGCCCTTCGGACTCGTACATTCACGCACAAACTTCAGGTCATTCGGTCAACCTTGCACTCGGGAAGCACCAGACTCGAGTTTTTCTCCCGTCAGAGCTCATCAGTGGGGAATATCAATCGCATGAGAGGCTTGTGTGCTACCTTACGCCATCCAACCCTCCAGATTGATTCAAATTGCTAAGTCAAATTTTCTCAGATGTCGTTCCTAAAACCTATTCTCAAGTAATTATGGACATTTTTAACGGCAACTTATTCTTTGGTAGCCTCAGGCAGTTGTTTCTGATTCGTGTTACACCCCTCTAGCCTTAAAATTCGGATGAACGTAAAATTATTTCGAATTGATAAGAGTGCCCAATTTTCATTTGGACAAAAGAATGTGTGTGTGTGATGTGGTCAGACCAGTTGATTCGACCACACCTAACCAGTCCCAGGGCGACGACTCGCACACGTGCAATGGGAAGGAGAACGGAGCAACCGACCTGATTCACGAAAGGGATATCATTACAACGACGGTTAAAGTCAGCTTTGAAGCAGCCACGGTCAGACCTCGCATTCCATCGATTTGCGCACTAGCATCGATGGCGTAGAAACGGTGTGACGACCCGGCTGACCCGGCGACGATGAGGATGAAACCGATTACACTGATTTCATCGACCTGACCCTAGGCCACATCCGTTCAGTGTCAACCGAAAATAACTAAATAACCACATGAGGTCTCTGCAGCCACAATCTCACTCATTGTGTAGGATTCGCGACCTGAATCGATCCCAGATACACATGAAACCTTTTTTGCGTTTTTACAGCAGTACCTTACTTCACACTTAATCTAATGAGGATAAACATCCACCCTCGTTCCGTAGTATCAATACGACAGTAGATTGGGCTAAATCAACACTAAAAGCCAGCAGTAGGTAACCGTCGGAGAGGAAACATCGCCGTCCTGGATGCATCAATAAACGCAAGCAAGTTATAACAATCATGACAGAACGATACGCTTTTTTAAATGTTTTCCTTCAAGATCTTTCCAATTAGTTTTCATCTTAACATACAATGACTGTACAAGATTATGGGAACACATAAAAAAGTGATCGGTGACATAGGATATTGACAAGATATTGACCACTTGAACACAACCATTTATCGGTCTGATAGATCCCATTCGACGAGATAATTGTCAAACAATAAACCGGTCTCAAACGATCAGTCTAGTGACTACGTGAAAGGCGCCAAATACATGACTAAGTGTATACGCAGAAAAACGAACAAAACTAAGTTAACCTACTATCTTAGCACTTAGTGATCCTAGATTAGACAGACCGACGGCATGTGAAGGACTTAGTGGCAGTCGACAACCCGGACCCACGAAATCCAGGCCCATAAACACGAAGTTCCTGTCTGTAGTGTGCCCTACGCAATCCCCAAATGGCCTGAAGACGGAGAGAAAATGAAAAACTTATTCCGTTCCGGTTACAGTTTGATTATTAACTATTCGACTGAAACGGGGCATTCATAGGCTTGTGGGAAGAAAGCAGGCTTAGTTTGGTAAGCATTGCATCTAAGCTGCCTGTGGGCATTATGCTTTACCGATCATCTGCAACGTACGAAATGCGTATGCGTGAGAATCAGGCCGGTTGGTGCTGCATTGACCGAATTTTCACTTTGTGACAAACACAACATAGGCACGTTTTCCGTATACAAATGATTTCCGTCCTTCTTGATTTGAAGACAGTGTTCGTCTCCGTCGATCGTGCAATTGTTTGGCACTGTTTTTTTGCTGAAGAGCATGCCAGAGAAATTAAGTCACTTCTCCAATTCCGGTGCGCGAACAACCAGAGCCGAATCCGTCTTTTCGGCTATCGTTCACCCATGTTCGCCATGAAAAGTGGCGTTTGATAGAGTCTCCCCTTTTACCTTTCCAATTTTGTTACTGATGCGGGTATGGAGATAGCCCTATCCTCATGTGGGAATAGTAGCAGTGGTATTTGCTCGGACAGGAACCTGTCTGACTAAGAATATGTGGACAACGTTGTATTACCGAGTGAAGATCGAAGTAAGTTGCAAGTTTTTTCGGATTGTCTGGCCGATAGTGCGAGTATGTTCGGGATGCAGTTTGGACCTTCGAAGCGTAAAACGCTGCCGCAGGACTAGATTGGTCTGAAACCGAACGTCGGTGTGGTAGACAGATTTAGTTACTTGGGGAATCGTATTTCACCTGGTGGTCGTACATCGCATGAGGAGCCATTGTGCACACAGAAGGCTTGATTAGCGTTCCTCAACTTTGAAGTCTCCGCGTGACATCCGGTGTCCAACAATGATGGGTATTCACAGCAGCAACGAGGTTAGTACTGCTTTACGGCTCCAAAACACCACTGTTGAGAGTACAAGTATGAATAATTAATCTTTTTACTTTTTTCTTTTATTAATACAACCACAATGTACATCATCTTCAGGAAGGGGGTCGCGGCCAACAGAGGGCCCCAAATGGGGAAGCTGAGCGGCAGTAGAGGATTCGAACCCAAGACTTCCAGGTCGAGAAGTCATAACGATGACCGTTTGACCACCGATAGTATTTGAACACCGTTGTCTTCGTGGTTTTGGAAGGATATGGTGTGGGAATTTCATGAGTAACTCAAGAGTTGGTTGTAATATACGGGGTCCTAAGGTTCAGTCCTTAGAACAGGCACTGAATTCGAATAGGTTAATGCGGTTGGGGAGTATTTTGCACATGCCCAATGAGCGACTGACTCTGTGCTGTGAGGTACGTGGTATTGGTTGGGAGATGGTTCTAGGTGATCAGTCGATGACATGGGGAAAAAGTATGAAAACTTTAACCAGTGGACTGGCTCGTGTAGGTGTAGTTAGACAACCGCGGCAGGGTCCACGAGATCTCCAAGCAATGGCTGGAGAAAGTGTTAAGATACGATATGGTAGACGAGTGTTCGCCTTCCGCAAGACGTAAAGCAGCCAACGAAGTCTACCAAGCATGATACGCTAGGATAGAATATCCGGTACCTCATAGTTACTTCCTAACCTGAGCATGGCTCACTCGATCACTCCATGCAATATCAGTGAGGTTTGCAGTTTCTGGTTGAGTGATCTCCACCGCGTTCACTTCCATCGAAAGGTAAACGAGTTGCTATGGTAACATCGGCGATCATGCGATCATGCACCGCCGTGCTATTGCCTTTAAGCCCACAACTGATTGTGCAAAAGTTAGAGGTAGTACCAAAAAAGCAGTTGGATGAAATTAGGGATGTGTCTTGCACCAAAATCCTCAAAACCCTGATGATTTTCAGAAAACCGGCTAACCTCTCCATGGAGACAGAAAATGGGTATCAGAAACACAGAGGGTTATTTTGACGAACGTAATTCTGGTTGGGACCACAAACATAGTTTGTTGATGACACTTTTGAACTATTCTCGGATGAATCGAAAGATTTGGGTCGATGGCAGAATGTTAATTCATGCACCAGACAAAACGAAACAGAAACGAATCATAACGAGATCTAACGTGACACACCTCAAGAAGCCTCATTATGGGTATGCCGGCAACGTTTCCGTGGCTCAGATTTTGGAGTTAAAGACTAATCAGAGTGGCAGATGGCTCTGCTGTCGCCTCGGACAGTACCACGTCTAATCTGCTGAGGCATCGCGCGATTCGCAAAGCACAGGATTACAACTGCCGGATTTCTCCCACACAAACCATAACGTTTCACGATCACGCGCACCTTGTTTCACACGCCCTAACTACACACTCCCAAAGACATAAGAATTGATTTACCACATTAATATTTATGGACTGAACTGCAATGCTGACTTTTGTTATTTTTTCCATCTTTTCCTCGTGCTTTATTTTTGATCGAGCTTCAAATTTCCCCCCTCATCAAGTACTATCCACATTCAATTTCTCAAGTACACTTTTCATCCCTTGCGTTCTCAAAGCAAGTACCAAATACTGACCTTTCCAACGGCGAACTTCAACTCATGTGGTTAGAAATTTTCAATTCTCCTCCCGCGATTAGTACTTTTGTGTTGCAAACCACTTCCTAACAGCGGTGATTTTTTGATTTCTGACATCTTACACTGAGCACTTATTCATTATAGGCCCGAAGGATCATGTTGATATCTTGGGAAATTTCAGCATTCGGAATCGTGAATGAGGAACTAGAAGCGATAAGAAAATGGAAGACAGGTAGGGAATTTGGAGAAGTAAACCATCAAGTAAAATCCGGGGTCAGGACAGCCGTCAGTATCCTACGCGGTGGCCGTGCTGTATGCGATTCTTTCACTCGGACAACTAATCGGAAATGGTAGATGGGAATTCCATACAATCCAGCGGCTAAAAACAAGGACGGTTAGGATACCAGCCAAAGGCTTCAACTCTAACTAGAAACTGTCCGCAAGGACTGCATCAAACCATTATTCTAAAACCCTATATCTCTCACTGAGTTGTTAAGTCAAACTCAACGGCAATCTACAGGATCGGGGACAAATGACATACAGTCAGTGATCTTCAAAGTACGTTAGAATTTACGGCCTGAAACAAACAATCATGTGAATTTGATTCGTTCGTTTAAGGGCGCAAGCCGACACACTACGTCAAGATGTGCCACTCTGTGGCAGACAGGACGAAACGGATCATGAAGGGTCAAAAGCTCATTGCTTGCCAGGATGATGTTCAAAGATCTCGGGAGTCGTGTTACAGTCGAAGTGAAAAATGATGTCAGCAGATAATTTGTCTTTTGACGCACGAGTCATAACAGTACAAGTGTATGCACCATGGAAGTCCTTCGCTGTTTAGTGCAAAAAAACCTTGCTCGAAAATCGGAAGAATATGTGCTCCCACCTTATCCTTAGCATCTGTTCAAGGAAATTCTCCACTCCTAGACAAATAAACACAGTTGAGAGATTAATCAATGTAGCTGATCAACAAAACAATAAACTCGGTTTTCATCACCGAGTAGCATTTGTCGTTCCTGAGATCTACAAATTATTGTAAACTGATTTTACCTTTCTTGGATTTTGTCAGCTCAATGACTGACAAGGACCAAACCTACCCTTTCTGCGATGATCATGCAAGATAATTTGTGATGTAGTCATGTTGCTAGGGGCCGGGGAGCGTTTGGTTCGATATAACTGTCAACCGGGCTTGGATCAATGAATTTTACCTCGAAGTTTCCGATCTATTTTGAACAGCGGGATTGCGTATGATGACCCAAATGAGTTTAGGCTCTCAAATTGCATCTTAATATACTGCTAAACGAAGTGTCTACGTGTCAGAATTTTTGCCAAACTTCGAACAACTGGCTACTAATTCATATCTAGTTGAACTCCTAGTGGGTACCCTAATTGACTACCGTACAAACACGGATCGATCCAAATCTAGTCTCTGTTCAAAGCTGACAGTTAGATATCAAAATCGTTCTGGTGCTTCCAGGTTGGGAGTTGATTCGAGCTGCTAGAACTCCTTATCATTTGAAAGTTGGTATGTCTATTGTATATCCGAGATGTTCATACAGGTTCCCATCTTGTATGACATTCAAAGTTCAGGAGAGCAAATTCGTTCTCGCTGACTGAACTCCTCGCGTTAATATGACTCACCGGTCTAACACACTTATTCATCCTGGGATCGGGATCGATTTGAGTAGGACCGCCGAATATTCCCGGCGGTAGTCACTGAGTCCATTCCACCGGAATGCCGTCATGCAGTTCGTGGCTCACGGTTCTGCATCCTATCCA
>LUCM01001181.1:142023-154111 GCA_008360955.1 Fasciolopsis buskii
AAAGCAAAAAACAGCTCTCTAAATGTAAGGAGATGGATAAGATAGGACTGTATCTACAACGTCAAGTGATGGTAAGGCTCGAGAAGGACCGTGAAAACTGGTGGGTCAAGCTAGTTGAAGAAATGGAGGCAGCAGTTGCTTCAGGTAACAGTCAAAGACTGTCTAAGCTTACGTAAGACATCTGATTTTTCTCCACTGACAATATGCACGACGATTCGAATACGAACATTTATGGGGCGAGCAGTTGCACAAAAGAAATAGAGTATCAAGTCCAGTGCGAAAGATGTAGGTACTGCCTTGTCGAAGAATTATGCGTCGCATATACAGCACGCATTTCCCAAATGGGTTCCTGCTTGGTGTGTTGCTTTTGTGGAAGAATGCGCTCGACTTCTCCAGGGATTTTAGACTCAAAAAACTACTGGGATATATCCAGATTGGGAAGTAATCGCAGAAGAATACGCAGGTAAAACTAGCTGAGGGGTCACGGGAGCGGGAAAGTAGATGGGAGAAGGGCTTCGAAAAATAAGGTAGCAAGCAAGCGGAAGACCCAAGCAGGACCAATTGAAGGCAAACGGGACGCTCTCAACCGGAGGGTTAAGCAGCTAGGAAGCGAATTGAGAGAAATGAAGAGTAAAGTCGAAGGGTTAATAGCAAAAAATAAGAGGCTGCTGCTACAAAATTGTGCAGAGCCACTGATCAATCAAGTCAAGGCCAGGAGGAAGTCGGTTCTTAGCTAAATCACCAACATTCTGAGGCTAGCCGGGCTCCCCACATATGTTAGGTAAGCGAAATGCCATAGAATTGGCATCTGAAAAGGGCCCGTTACACAGCACCCTAGACTCCTCCGAATAGTGTTCAACAGTATTCACAAAAAAGATCTACTACTAGGACGAGCGGCACGCAATGAACACAACATCGGAGACCACATACGAATCACTTCAGACAAGCCAGTGCCAGCAGCGCAATGTATAAAGCAGGGTCTGTGGCGTTGTGGCAAGACCTCGAAACCCCGATGCTATGCTTATCCAGGCAGACGAACGAACTCATTAGTGATTTCACGCTAGAAGAGAACAGGGGCTGGGGGTAAGCGAAACCACTGTTCAGGCAGGCCTGAAAGACGACAATAAGGCGGCAACGACGATTAATGGGTCTAACTGCATTACTGGCGTGGAAAACAGCGGCGGATATAAGCGATGTTCGGAATGTAAAGCAAGGTAATATCGCAGCAACAAAATCTGGGGAAAACGCCGAAACATTCACCCCGAGATGCCTAAACGACAACGCGCATGGCCACAAACGGGAAACAGTAGTGGCGTACACACCACTGAGTCCAGCTCCCAGAACTAGAACCCATGACCTGGATAAAGAGATGAGTGAAGGCCTTTGGATCGCTCACCGACAGTATGCCACCAAATGACAGTTGCTTGTCTGACCGACCTTAAGAACCTGTAGTTGAGGTATCCGAGAAAACAAAAAGATGGAAGCGCCCCTCGGGAACTGCACCCGAGGCAGTATTGAAAGCCTAAAAGGCATTAGGCCGCAGGCAGAAGTAACTAAGTTATGGGAAGTAAATGGGGTGAAGTAATAGTAAGAGCCCACAGTTCGGTGCTTGTGGCTGTCACTGAGATGTGGTTAAAAAAGGATCAATATGTTGTTATTCCAGAGAGCTTAACTCACTATAGGCAGGATAGAATTGACGGCAAACAAGGGAGTTGCTACTCGTGCGCTCGGTGTAAATACAACGGGACAGCCATTTATTACAACCAATTTGGGTAAAGTAAGTGTCCCATCTATTCGTGTTTTGGGTCCAAAAGTTTCCCCAACCAACTCGTTGGAGACATTTAAGGATATGGCAGCAAACAACGAGTAGCGTCGGTTGTGTTATCAATTTCAATCGAACCGGAGTGGTTGGAAAGTGCACCTGTACAGTTAGACTGCATTCCGTGTGTTGGCTACTATGGTATTTTACTTTTCCACTCATGTAGGTCTACTTTCTACTTCCCTTGTATATTCATTTTTTCTCATGCAACATGTAACAATGTGAGAATGACAGCGGTCAGTGGGGTTTAACCGTGTTTACCGCTGAACAATGATAATGACCATCATCACCCAATCATGTTCCGCTCACTACACTATAGGAACGACTATAAACCCCGGAAGTTTTCATGCTTCCCTGTGAATGTGGTCCGCTGGCCCGTGCTGAACAAAAGTTCTCTATTTGATATTGATTGATTCTTACTACAAACTATGACGAAGATTTATTGATAACGTACATTCGTTCACTTAATTCACACAATATAATTCTACCCTTAAGCCAAAAGCTAATGAATAAATACAGACAAACAGATAGGTCGTGAAATCGTACACGCCTAAACATCTGCCATAGCAGATTGATAGAGGCAGCAAGCGTGTGACTTGTGCGACCAAAAATCGAATTTCACAGTGGAATCCGCACATAAGCATACAAACATATAAGTACAAACACACCGGAACTAGTGATGATCCGGCCACGGCTAATGGCACGTACGTGAATTGTGATCGGTCGCGCACTCATTAGTCATCTATCTGGGTTGCTTTTTTGCTTATATTGTTGCTGCTGTTGCTGTTGCTGTTGCTGATGCTACAACGGAGCCAATCAACATTTCAATCAAGTTATCTCTTGGATGCACAGAATCGAGAATTAGTCTGATTCAGCGGGATCATTTGCAGCGCTTTGGGACATGTGGTTTTGTACCGGAAACTTAATTAGCAGCATAGTGAGTCAATTACCGGTACTAATAGCATGAAAAAATGTATTGTTGTCGACTGGTACACGCACTTGCTGCTGATGAATGAACAATCGCATGACACTAATAACGATTTGGTTAGATCAACCAGTCATATGGTCAAAGTACAACACAATTTGTTAATTGGCAGCACGCAATGACACAGTCACCAAGATATTAAGTCGGGCCACAAACACACACACATGCAAGGATTGGGTATGAACAAGATGTCTCCAAACGACTAGTTTTATTGGTAGGATCAAGATAAGACATATCTTGAAATACCTGTTATAGTTTAAGCGCGAAGAAATTAGGCCACGTTCATTTCAGATTTTGCAACTAACACCACTGCACTGATAGGCTGTGGGTTAGGTTGTTGCCTCAGAGCGCAAACCACTCAAAAAAGAAATGAACAAAGAATAGTGAATGATCACTGATAAGATAATATGGAAAAAACAACTACGCAGATCTCGTCTAAGAAAGCCAGTAACTGCGGTACTTATTTGTATTACTTATATTCACCAAGTCGCGAAGGAGGACCGTTTGTGATTTGCTCAAAAGAATCCACCAGTAAATGTGTCCGCATCTTCCCCAGTCACGGAACTGATCGTCCATGCCCATTTTACAAACACTAGTTGCCTTGGATTACAGCGTTCACTGAGAGAGTCGAGCTGATATCATATGTAACTCATGACCCGAAGGCCTGAACCTATTCACACTCCGTGTCTCCTCTAAAGATTTCACTGTGGAATCAAGCACGCAATACACGACCCAGCGTTAAAGACAATTTTTCTTGTCATTTTCATGCAATTCCACAAAGAAACTGATATTGAAAACATCTACAGTCCACCTAAATCTTCCGTGCGCCAGGGCCGTCTTTGAACCGCATTGGAGGTTTTACCGTTGCAGCATATACTTAATCTTCCATCAACAGAATTTCACACCGACGCCGAAGCCTCAAATTTTCGAATGTTAATCGGTTTTTTTTAACACAAGAGGCACCTAAATAAACAGGTAAATATTTTGAAAGATTTGAAACGCTATTAAAACGATTTCACACGCACTACTAGAACCTCCACCACCAATTACAATTCAAAAAAATGCTTCATTGAGGAATGGGAATTCAGTCAAAGAGAACTACATATTGATGAACAACCACCACTTTTACTACCGCATGACTTTTACTAACTGGAAGAGAAATTGACTCAATGAACGCGAGTGGTCACCAAGACCATCACAATAAACGAGAGACGGATTCACAAACAAGCTACACAGCAATGTGATAAAGAGCGTTCAAGTTTTCTGTTTGAAACTATAGATTTAACCGTTGCAGAATGGTAACGTCGTTCCTCGCAGTTCATGCACTCGCCTCTTTTGAAATACCTCCATTGAGCGGGATATAGGGTGATAAGCTCTATCATTTAGTGGCTGATCTCGTGCTTCACGTAACAGTGCGATCCGCAAACTAATTGAATGTTTTATGGAGGGGAATAGCAGACACTTGAAAATTCCCAATTAGTAAGCCTGAAAGTGTCTGACTTGCAGCCAATCGGGGACCAATCTACATGAGAATCGACGATAGAAGTCTTAGCTAATATAGTACGAATACGATCCACAACAGCAGGATTGGGAATCACAGGGGGCAACAGTTTACGCCAATCTTTTTTTATTTTATATGACAGAAATAACGTGGGATAAATCGTTGTTGTTACAGCAACCGTCAAACACTTGCTTCGTTAAATTCGTCTCGGTGATTGACCAAAGCAACAAAATGATAAACAGGCGTTTTTCGATAGTGCAGTACCTCTCGCAACCAACACATTCAAGAGATGTGCAGCCTATTCTGAATTCACTAGTCCCATGCAAAACTTCGAGTGCTTGTACATTTTGTTGTGTCGTCGGACTGGCACAACTATGGAAATACGCACAAGACATAGGACATCAATAATTGACGTCGGATAACACAAAAATGATGGAAAACATGAAGCCAGCGCTAGATGTAGCGTAACGGAGGGGTAAAGAGGACAAAGTGCTAAACTAAACGCCACAGAACACCATACGGACACAAAAGCCTCAGGCCTTCCGAGAATACGTTCACAATATGAGGGCGCTAACCAGACGGAGCACGCTTCAAAGTGCAGCACACTGGGAGAAAAATGTAAATTGAACGCAAAAGTGAACCCCTTACTCGTAATCGTTTAACGATTAGGCAATTGATCAACTCTAACTGAGGGCTTGAGATTCTAACATACATCTCCCAGACTGCACCGGAACGAGCAACAAGGGTTTATTGGACTCGGCCAAAGGAGCAAGCGGTGAAAAAAACATGTTTACAAGGAATTCGGTTGTATGTATACTGCTAGGTAGTCCGATGGAGCAGTTTATGATTGCACAAATTTGCTTTCACTTCATATAAAGTATTCGGACAGTTAGACGAAAAATGTCATTTCGAAAAAGGATGCTCATGTCGTTCTTTTAAAAATTATTCGGGGAAACCAAGATTTTAAATGGACGCCGTTATCATGAAATCTGTCGAGTGGTAAAACGAATTAAGTTCCTCAACTGTCATAGGTTCAAACTCAAGGTCTGCCGATCACTTTGATAGTGCGCAGAAATTCTCCCTGTTTACCGGTTTGTTACCACTCCTGGCCTATCGGGATCTAATGTAGTTGTATCGCACTGCAATTATGGGGGTCACAAATGCCCCAGAAGCTAAGGGTTATGGCCTCCTTTTTGCATTCACGCAACGACCAAGTTATAGAACATCCATACAGGACCTCAAAGAAACACTTGACTTAGCTTGGACATTTGGTATTTCTTTCACCCACGTTTGGATGCACTTCTAGGATCACTCACCGAATCTACTGGAGTTGTCCCGTTTGCTTACTGATGAGATGACAACCGCGTCCAAATGGTCACATCGAATTCAGTCGCATTATGTACGTCACTGACGAAACAAACAACAACCCCGTAAGAATGCCTCTTCAGTTAACAAAGGATGAACGGGTCTTCTGTGATAACGACAATTAATGGTCTGATATCCTTCATCGTCTATTCTGATACTCGTCTATTGTCACGACTGTTAAAAAAACCACATGTTGATAAGACTCCCCGAACCCAACAGATAGCAAAGGAACATCCTATAGAGATTATTGCCAGTAAAGATCAGTGCCCGTTATCAGGTCTTTCTTCATTATCCTAATGACACTCTATACCGACAGAATTATATGAATTCAATAGATTATGTCAAAGCTTTCCACTACCAGAACTTGGATAAACACTCTCAAGCGTACTCGGTGATAGAATACAATAAGCTAGTTCACTTCTGTAACTTGCTACATTGCAATACTGTACCCACAGCTCGGATTCACCGGCCAAAAACATCACTGAAGGCGGTTTTCACTAACATACTGACCTTGGAAATGTGTACACCAAGTCCACGATGGGCAGCAGCACACTGTGTGCACAGTGTGACGCCCAAATTAATGCTGGCCCAATTGGTCTCTTCCGCCGAACAGTCAGCACATTGCCTATTTCCAGCCAAATCCGGTTCACGCCAGAGTACAATACCACCTTGGCTACGTAATCGATCATAGTCGGGAATGGACTGTTGTGATGCAGTTACAACCGTTGCAGTCCCGTTGCTTCGGCTACTCCTTCTCTGTTGTCGTACTCTAAGTGCAGTAGTTTCGCTTGCTGCTAAATGATCCTCACTTACAGCCGGGCTAATAGCAGAAGATTGGGTCGCTCTGGGAGTCAAACCATCCAAGAATCCGTTAGACTGTTTTCCAGATTCATGTTGTTGTTGCTGTTGCTGCTGCTGTAAACGCAACAAACCGGTACGAAGCGCTTCTACCCAGCGTTCTTTCTGGACAAACGACTCAGCCTGAAGCAGGTGAATACGATTCCCTGGGGAGATTAATTCAAAGGTGAATCGGCGCTCGAAACCTGCACTACCTTCTCGAGCAGTGCACAAATGCAAATCTGGCTCCATGACTTTCCACTGGGGTTTGATGACAGTATTTGGGCGGCCATGAGCGAGCAAATCCTCAAAACTCAGGCGAGCGGAATTCGCGTCACGATCGGTGACTACGGATTGTCCAAGCTGGCCCCGCATGACGTTTAACGTGGCCTCAGTAAACGACTGCAGTTCTGAAGCGGTTAGGTCTGGCAACCGCTTGCAGTAGACAAGTTGATTGTCTCGAAGTCGAAACCAACGCCGGCTCCATGAACGCCAAGTCCGCTTACCACTTCGCTTGAACAAATAGCCTTCCAAACCACGAGACGTTGCATTTGCGCCTGACTGCAGTGAGGATGTATTAGAGTTTATGACTTTCTCATCTGGAACAGTTGTGTTTGCCACGGAGCCTTCAGCACAATCCAAACGTCTACCGGTCTCCGACCAATTTGTTAGTTTAGACAAAAAGGAAATCAAATTGGACGTGGAATCCTCAGGCGAACCCAGTTGAATCAAAGGCCCTCGACGGGGATCAAGGTCCTCCTCAAGTACACGTTTTGCAGATAGTAGCATTTGATTCGTCTTCAGAAATGTGATCAAAGGAGTTGAACTGATGGCAGCGCGCAACCCAGCCAAATAGACGGCAGCAGTCTGACGATAGACGACACTCAGTTCCGCGACCTGTCCGTCCACTTGCTTTAATTCTGAGTATGGACGTCCCGGGCCTAGACTTGCTGATCGAGCGATTGCCGAATCTAGTTGTTCAGAGGCTCTTTGAAAATTGGCTCGTAATTCAAACAGGTGATCCAGCTCTGAACGCGCCTCTTCCATTAGACGCTCTGGTTTTGTTAACTGTGCAGTTAACTGACGAATTTGCCGAGCGAAATGTGTCAACGATCTATTGACTTGTGATAGTCCTTTACACGCATCATAACTGACCCCGGACCAACGACTAGGTAGGTCGGCTATGGAACATGTTTGCTTTGGGAGTAGATCAACATCCAAGCAACGGGCCAAGTTGAACAGAGCCGATGCAAACGCTTCACCCGTCTGGAGCAAGCGTTGTATCAGTAGTAGTGTGGGACATTGGCGGGGAGAAACAGAGGGAGAAAGAGACAAGGATGTTCAGGAATGAAATCTAAAAATACAAAACAGTCAGCAGCAGTAGCCTGAATGGCAAAGTTGAAGTCTAATATCAGTGAACCATATCAGGGAATTGAGATAATGAGCGAACATGGGAAAGTCTCACACATATATATATGTACGGAGGATTCTCCTCTGCCATTATGGCCACGGAAACATCGACTGCGATCCGGCAACGAACAAACATAGCCGTTTCAAAAAGAACACTACGGTTTTCTTGAGTATGCACATAGAAATTCTAGTGACAAAGGGATGGCGCATAATTCTGTTTCCGCCCAAAACATTGTTGGGACATAGTGGGAATCCCCCTGGTGATAATGGCCCGAACAACCACAGTGTTTCTATAGCTTCTATCTGTGGGTTCATGATCGGGGATGAATTATTAAGCTTGAATGTAAGCCATAGTAATACCAAACGAAAATCAAAACCTGAAGTTTATCAACATTGCGAACTACCTCCATTGAACAAGGTAACGGGGTTGTTTAAGTTTACCTATTTAGCCCTCATTTTGGAAGGCAATATGCCTTTTCCGGGCAGGTGTTACTTGATTTACGATTGCATCGAATGTTGCCAGTGTTCTGAGGAGGACTCAACGCACACCCTCACAAAACCATTCCTGAGTAAGTGGATAACGTATAAGAACACGGATGATGATTCGGACAGACAGATAGAGAAGTTCACACATCTGGTGGACGTGCAAATATCATACCTTCATCGCAACTCGGCAGCTCTCTAAAGTTAGCTGATAGTGAGCTTGAATGTGTGCGGCGATCAACTCCGCTCGAGTCAGGTTCTGTCGGAACAACGGAGAGTCGGACAAAGCTTCGTTGATCGTCAGCCGACTGATCGGATTCCAGTCTCGTGAACCCTGATTTCGGGCACAGCCCGATATCACGTCAACCGGATTCAAAGACATGCTTGACTATTGGAGCGGCTTCATAATGCAGTTGGACTGGAATTCAATAACACTTACGGTACGGAAGCTGGAAACAGAATAAATCCACAGGCGACATCGTTAGATCTTTGATGTTTGCCTACAATTTGAGTGGAATGGAAAATGGATAGACGACTTGCAAATTTCAGGTTTATTCAATCCGGTCAGTAGTGAAAAAGTATATAAGCCGCTCGCTAATTCAAACGGAGCCATTATAAGTCACTCGTTGTGAACCTCAATCAACTGCCCCCGGGCTACGAATGACTACACCGGAACTTTATGTAGTTATATACCCGTGATCTCCAGTTCTACCCAATGGAACCATGAACCACGTAATATACATGACAGGCCGGTATCATTGCATTAATGTTCCTGGCGTGGTAAAAATGTCCATCGTGATTTACCAAAGTCTGTACACAATACGCGGTATGGGGTGAAGTAGTCGATGACCAAATAACAAGCCGTTACAACTATATTTGCCAAAATTAAGGATGGGAGTTAGAGGAACAGCCAATGAGTCGGTGAATCGGCTTGTAATTCTGTCGACTGGGTGATGAAGAGGAAAGGGAAGAACACGGTGATTCATCGCGTAACAATGATACACCTGATAGAGTGAATTCATCAAGCTTCGATTAAGGTAGCTCCGGAGCACGTGCTAGCTTCGTTTGTTCAGAATCAAGGATCGGTATGGTGATTAGTTCCTCCATCTTTAATTTTACAGGCCGTTTTTGATTTGCGGTGCGTTATTCGGTGTATACTGTCACAACGAGACTATACTTTGACGTGGTGTGACGGTTTGCGTGCTTCCATGACCCAACGAACTATACAAGATGGCTTATCTCAAGCAAAATATTCAATCATGCCTGGAAGGCCAACGATTAGAGGCCTGACGAAGTAGCCGCCTGGTCCTCCAAGTCGGGGATTGGTCTGAGTTAGCAGCTCAGTCAGACAAACGAGTGGAAGAATAATTAATCAGGAGAGCACTGCCCATTGCATAGAGCGGGGTGGGTAGTGATAAGTATGCTGTTGCTCAGAGTTCCCTCTTTTATTCGACCTGTCTCTTCTACCTCCAACCCAATCTATTTGCTCTTTCTGTCTACCCATAGTGTCCCCACGGATAACACGCCCGGTACTCAGAACGGCTTGTTGTCAAGCGGTGTAGCAGGTGGTTTTTAGTCTTACTTCACATTTTTTCAAGCCTCGTCAGCCTCTGAATCTCGGTTCCTTTTATGTGCGCACTTTAATGCAGGCTGACCAACAGGCGTGTTTGGCTCTGACAGTGGATCCGCTTCCGAGTGATATCTACCGCGTTAGTGAAACACGAATTCAGGATTCGAGTAGAGTAGAGTAATTCAACTAACTGCGCCTAATGTTTCATGAAGATAATTTCTGCACAATTCAAGAGAGGAAGCAGGTCGAGCTATGGGCCAACGCGGAGTAGGAATGATCTTAAGGCTGAAGCAGCCCTTTTAGACTGGATCTCTGTTAAAAGTCGCTTGTGCGCTGTGAAACTGCCGGAACCAGTTGGAGGTCGGATGGATAGTTGCGTTAAACGTAGTCTAGTCATCATCTCGGCATACGCTCAAACAGACTGCAGCGCTGACATGCAAAAAGGCTCTCATTCACAAGAGTAAATGCCCTGACATTGTAGTCGTGGCAGGTGATTTTAATGCACAAGTTAGGAAACTCTAAGTATCGGAAGCTTGCTTAGATAGGCTCTATGCCTTGTGCCCTCAGCGAACAGGTAACGAGGACAAGCTTCTCCAATTTTTTGAGGACATTCATTTGTTCTTGTCCAGCACAAACGCTCGACAGGGTGCACAGCGAAATGGCGCTCCAACTGGACAGGTAGTCGGGGTCAAATCGGCCAGATAGCAGTAAGCTGCGGTTGGGACAGTTCTGTCCAGAACCGCAGATCGTACCGGACCACGTACATCGAATCGGACTATAGGCCAGTTTAAATGACACTTTTGCTCCAGCTCAATGGCCATCGACATAAAGCGCAAACCAGGTTGGTCGTAGAATATCTGTCCGATTTAGGTGTTCGCACCAGTTTTGAACATAAACCATCCGACGAACTAAGAACCTCGAGGAGTAGCAATTTAAAAGAGCGCTGGGATCAAACCAACCAGGCGATACAGGTTTCGCCTGTAGCCTTAGATCTCGCGTTCACGAAAGACTACGGGCCTCACGAGGGTCTCTGAGCTCGACGGAACAAAAATTCTAGCCATCTAACTGCAAGGAGGTAAATGGGATGCGTAGACAGTTGCAGCATTAACTGACGATAAGCCTTAAGAATGGCAGTGAAGACCGGTGGGTTACGGGGCCGAAGAAATGGAAATAATAACTGCTTCAGGTGAAATTCAAAGACTGTTTAAGCTCATACGCTACACCCGCGGGGGCGAACTTCGGTTGGTAAAGTCGTGTGCGATAGAAACGGTGAGTCCAATCATGACAGGCGACAAAAGCTGGATCGCTGGGCTGAATGCTCCAAGTTCACTCTAAACGACTAGCAACGTTAGACAAGGGTGTCCCGTCTCTCTATTCCTGTTCAACTTCGTCATGTACGAAGTGATGGAAGATGCCTTAGGGAATCTACAGAATGCAGGAGTTGAACTGGGGAATGGAGGGAAGCTGTGACCTAGACTATGCAGATGACGTTGTGCCTATTCATCATCGTCCAGCGTTAAACAGCAAGGCAAGCCTCACTGACCGCTGCCTTTCCCCAGAGTAACACGTTTATATAAAAAGAGTGAATATCCAAGGGGAACAGGGAGTGGACCTACACAGGCGGGAAAAGATAAAATACTGCTGCAGGCGACATACAGAACACAGTCCAACTGCACAAACGCACTCCTTCAGTCATTCTGATTCGATAGTAAATGAGAAGATCGCCACTGTTCACGGTTCACTGTCATATCCTTCAGTGTCTTCAGCCAGCAAGTCGACGAGTCTTTCGGACCCCAACCACGAAGGCGTGAGACACCTACTTTACCTAACTTCGCTGTACATTTTCTCATCCCACGTTGCCACGTCATCTGTTGGCCTCCACATGGCTTCTTCCATTCCTTAGGAGGAACACAAAATAAGGCACGGTATGGTAGACGACTGTTCGTCATACGCAACACGACCCAACCAGCGTAGTCTACTAAGTTTCTTACGCTGAAACAAACTATTCTCAGAAATGGCACCCAATACCAGATTCCTAACCTCAATATTACTCACCCGGTCACTCCATCCAATCCTAGCCATACTACGTAAACATCGGTTGTCGAAAACCTCAAACCG
>LUCM01001181.1:157235-181167 GCA_008360955.1 Fasciolopsis buskii
ACTTGCGCTCGATGCAATGGGCAGCGCGGTCCTGATCATCCTGCACGACGACCGATGCAGTATGGAATTATTTGTAGGCGTGTAACTCATGGGGAATAATGGACGGGTACTGCTAGGGAGTCCAGCCGCTAAGCAGAAGAACGATTAGGGTTCTCAACCAAAGCCGTTGGTTCTGATAAGAACCTCACCGCAAGGCAGCGGGGAATAGCTGAGTGGGCGCCCATCTACTTGGATCAATTAGTCTTCCACTCGTCTTCCCGACTGAGCTGCTAACTCAGATCAACCCCCAACCTGGAGGACCAGGAGACTACTTCGTCAGGCCTCTACCCATTGACCTCACAGGCATGATTGGATCTTTGGCTTGAGATAAGCCATCTTGTATAGCTCGTTGGATCATGGAGGCAAGCAAGTCGTCACACCACGTCAAGGTGTGGTCTCGTTCGAATCCGTGGAGCATGCACAACGTACACCAGGCAGACTCTCGAGAGCTGTAGCTCGTTTCGGCATGCGCTGTGAGCCTTCAAAGTGTTAAGTGTTATTACAGGACCTTTTAATGTACTTACATTCTTCAAGACTTTTTCAGACAAATGCGCGTATATCTATTCTGGCATTCACCACTTTTACATTCTACTCAAAAGAGCGGAATACGATTCAGAGCAAGATTTGCAGGCAGAATAGGGACTATTGTTGTACACCTTGGCTAATCAATGGTTTATTAAAGACTTCAGGAAAGCAGTTTCAAAGTTTTCATCCATTCCCATTTATGCAATCTGCGTTTTCTAAGCAAAACTAATAACTCCACAGCTTTTAACATACAAATGGGACCAACTCAGATGGAAAAATTGGACAAAAAGCGAAGTACGAGAAGTACGGAGAGGAGACATTTCTCCCACCTTCATCTCAGATAGCAACAAAAAACAAGGAACCTGGACTGGTAGATCAAAGCTTATTTTTGAATGCTCCACAACTCTGGTGACGGTGCATTACCTCAGAGAACAATGCAGCGAATGCAACCGCTATTATTAGTGATTGCTTGTAATTATAAGGTAGCGCAGCCAGTGAGACTAAAAGTGTAAGCACTCCATTGCCGCAAATATAGACATTTCACAATAGTCTGCGTGAATCAGGCATGTAACACGAGAGTTAGTTCCCAAAAGTCTTGGAGACAAGCGAATATCACAACAACCGGTATCTCGAAAGTGCTAGCTGAAAGTGTTAGCCGTCCCCAGGGAGTGAATTCAGAATTCCCATGGCGCTAAGTCCGAGTGTCGTCCAGTTGATGGGTGACCCATGGACTTCAAAAAAGCTTGTAAAAACGTGATTTCCAGATGAGGTTAAGTTTCATGCCGGCAAACATAATTCCTCAATTAATTACGAGAAGCAATTGCTTCACATGAGACCTTAAAATGCACGACGATAATTTGGCCCAAGAAATAAATTCGGGTAAATGAGCAGGCATATATATAAATGGAAATACATCCAAATGCTGCCGAAAGCCAATGAAGGCGAAATCATTAACAAAAAATAGACCCCAGGTAGACCGGCAACGTTGAAAACGGCAGGGAGATTCTGCCGATGGTCGTAACTGCACACCGCGACCTTGTCTTGATGTCTTGATGCCTTGATGTGTTGCAAAGACAGTTATGTACTGGGTCTTTAGTTCTCAGGTCTCCCACACGTTCAGTTCTAGCTGCCTGGTTTATATTGCACGGTCTTGGGTGAAGTACTCATCTCACCCTAGTACCTAGGGGACATTACTACATTAAATCGGCTCAGTTGCACCGATCCTGGTACCCAACACGAAACAGGAAAAATAAAGAAACATCTAATTTAAAAGAACAGAGATACGTTATCTGCTGTTTTCCGCTTTACTTTTGTTTTTTCCCGTCTTTTATGAGGACCGCATTGGTGGTGTCGGAATAGAAAGACCCAAAACTTGTCTAGCCTTTATTTCAGTGGTAATTTTGTCTGCCTCAATGACTTCTCCGGTTAAATGGTTTCACTTTCGGACGATGTCTAAAGAGCTTTTGGAGTGATTTATGACATTTTCTGTAATAGAAGGCCTTAAACAATATCCCGTAGGCCTGTGGAAGGCAGACAAACTGAAAAATAATTCCCCCGATATTCTGCAAGTTTCCAGTGTATATGCCACAATGGGGAGCGGGTTGAAAGTGCCGAGTTTAAGAAAGACCGGGAACCTGCTTCGTGGAATTCTGCTCTGCCGGTTCAGGTTAATCGTGATTTCTGTCCAGACCCGAATGTACATTTGCGCTACCTTATTCAACTACATGGTGAATTTTTCGACACGGATGGATGAAAGTTTTCACATTGTCATGATAAAGACACGGAAGGCCAATTTACTGACCGACTTTTCTTGGTCGGTAAGCGATAATGCCTTGATTTCCCATAAACCGCAAGTTCATTATTGGTCAGTATTCTGAGTGTGGTTGTTTCCAATAGTCCGATTCTCTTGGGCGGGAGCATTGCTAGATGACATACTTGCACAGTTTCGTCAATGATCGGCATGCTCCAGCCTAAGGACCAGCTCTCAACGTGTTCCTTTACTGGATTTACTACTGAGGTTAGGTACTCCACGTGATGACATTATCGGCGTACACAATGCTGTTCCCTGGAAAGCTGCAAGGAGGGCAACTTGTGTCAATAAGAACAGACGGGGCTAAGCACTGACTTTTGCAGCACTTTGTTTAAGATCGAAGAAGGACCGAATAATGATGAATCCACCCTGACATTGATGGAGCTATCTATAAGAAAACCTCGGATAAGCTTTAATAACTGACCGTATATAACACAACACTCACGTTTATGCGACAGAGAAATTTGCGGGACCCGGCCAGAGGATTTGTGGAGTCCACAAGGATGGTAGCTAAAACCATAAAGTCACTGAATGCTTCCATAAGGCTGTCCGTAAAACACAGCATCTTTGAGACACCGGACCTTCCGAGCAGCAAGACCTGTTGGTCGGGTAAGAAGAGATTGTCTTCTCTAGATAGCTTGCTCGCCCCAAGATGCACCCTAGAACTTCGCTGGGAATACTGCCCAGGATAATGTGTCTGTAGCTGGCTGGATGGTGCCGATCCACCTATTTGAAAATTGGGCTAACAGTTGCTTTTTCCTTTTTGTGGAGAAAGCGCATTATTCTAAACTTTCTGCAAGAGAAGGGCATAAGTTTCTGCCAACAAGGGGTGACATTTTTTAATTATGCGGAGATGAGTTCATCCGAGCCCAGTGGATTGAGCGAGTAAGGCTGAAGAAGCGGTTTTTTCTTCTCCCCTTTGATGTTACTGACGCTGTTGAGTCTGTTAGTAATGGTCATTGCTGGTAGCTGATAGTGGTAAGAAACAAGTGGCGCAATGATTATTGACTCAAAATGAGGCGTGAAGTTGTCTGGAAATTTAATACGATAGGTGGACGAGATCCTTCCGCTAAGATAGAAGGCAAGATATGTCGCGACGGCTTTCTTCGTCCTTCTTATGACTATAATGGAATGGGCAAGTGTGATTATGCCCGAGAGAGGATATGGCGTTGTTTAAGTACAAAGTACTTTCTTATCCTCGTCTCATAAAGATCGCAAATTAGTTCGATTTAGCATTCGTTTAACTGTGGCCTGCTGAACTCGGACCCATCAAGCCACTTTGAGCGCTCATCCAGGAGGCCCCAGATGGAATGAACTAAGCGTGGCTTTCCTTGTAACGAACAGGCGGCCATCTTGTTCCATACAACCCTCAATATGGAGGTCGAGAGCGTCCGTGTTCGTGCTCAAATTCACGTTCCGCAGTTGGCGGGATAGAACGTTAGTCAACTTTTGAAAGTCATTTCTGCGGAAGGAGCGCAGGGTCCTGCCTAGCGACAGATATTTAGGCCGATAGATGATGCCGTCGCAAAAGAGAACGGCGCGATCACCTTTGCACAAATGGTTTGCTCCTTGACCATATCCATATGATGATCTTCATTGGAAAGCACTGACTCTAGGAGAAGGATTGTCCCCAGCTCGGTGCCTGGTGAGTTTGTTCACACCATGAGACCTTTAACCAGTCGATCGAGCGCCTGACAGAAGAGGCTCGTGGAGCTACCCCTCATGCAGTCAACAGGCTGAACAATTACGTCGCCTAGAACAACGAGGGACGTCAGGCGTCGGCTGCCGAGCCCACCACTTATTTGTTTCAAAATCGCCAGCGTTGAGTTATGGCGGCCGATAAACAATACCCGTCGGAATTTCGGAAAGGAAGACATTAATGTTGACTCACAGTGACTCAGCAAAAAAGGTTCATGGTAGCGAAATAGGATAACGGTGGTACTGAGACTTTATGGCACTCCACTAGCTGCCCCTCTTTGTCAGCCTTTTTGAACGGCGGCATAATCGCTGATGGTTATCTCACCGACAAGCGAGTCCGAAGGGAATCACGTCTCAGTGGCTGCCATCAGATGGAATCTTATATCGAACCTTCAGTTCCAGTTCAGTTTACTTCAGTTCAAATTTATCAAAACAAGTTTCGGCTTGCAACGCTCCTGTGCCCAGTACGCTTTCTGTAGTATGCACCGCGGTTTGGCTCCCACTTCTTCCGAGTCAAATTCAGCGGGCTCCGTTAAAAGTAACAGAGAGGAGAATGACGCATCTCACCCTGACGGCGAGTGGTACTGCGCATTACAGCCCTTCGCAGCGCAAATCAAGATGTACAGAGAAAAACCAAAAACTGATTACAATGTGCCCCACCTAGAGATAAGGCACACCCATGTTCGATCAAGAGCCTTTCTAAACAGAACCAAGTTCGCCATGGTTACAAAGTCACCAGGCCGTGGAGTTCATGCATTTATGACGCTGTTGCTAAAGCAGCACGATCTAACTAACAGAACTGATCGTGTTTTGCAAGCCTTTTCTTGTATCCACCTGTGTGCGATTCCATCCCTCGCTAAAGGAAACATATGGGATAAGATATGTCATGTTGACGAAGATCATAGACGTTTCCAGCAGGTCCTCGCAGTGCCTCCTTCTGTTCGTCAAGATGAGTCGTTGATCGTGAGTTTCCACCCTGCAATTCAACCATTTCGAGGCAAGCGACATCAACCTTAAAAAAGGAACACGAAGCCCGCATAGGTTTTCAGGCAAGGTCCTGCCATGACCCCTCAGATCGATGCGAGCACATTTGACGTGCACAGGAAGCAAATGACTTTGGTCTAAGTAGCTCCCCTTTAGTCTTTTGGGCTAGCACGGCACAATAATCTGACAACTTAAGGTTCAACGGGATGTTTATCTCTTTGCCTTTCGTTTGGCTAACGGTGTTCCAGTTCTATTTAGTCTTCATATCTTCACGGCTCAACGTCTATTTGCTCGGATTTTTGCATCCCAAGCTACTTTGATTATACGTTGCTTTGACACAGGATGATCTATCCCTCTCAAGATTCCGGGGTGAAATTTTAGAATGTTGTATGGAAATCCAAATAGTACTCTTTTCGTCTTTAAAAAGGGGAAATTATTATCATGCATTCGTCTCGATCATCATCCTCAGCTCCACAGCCCACGCAACGCTTTCTGCTGACAAAACCATTGCTTTGTCTAGCCAATCTTTGAATTTGCGCACTAATTCTAATTCCATTCATTTCATTTCGATGTGCTCATGGCGACAGCTCAGCACCCTGCAGCTTCAGCGTCTGCATCGATATTGTCAACCATTATCCGGAGCTTCGAAAACGCGCGTATTCTTTCCTTTCTGAAAGGCGAAACATCGGTTGCAGTATCTTAACCAACAGATATATTTTGTATTCACACCCAGGACTTACCGTTCTAGCTCCTGGTTTGCTACCGCTCGACAGGCAGTTAGAGCTTCTTAAAATCAGTCAAAACTTTTAATGTTAACTGCATCTCCTGGGGGTCGGTTCCATTGTGAATTCTCCCTAATGATGAAGAACCTAGAGCTTGTCCGAAGCTTGTGTGGCTGTGTTGCGGTATGAAACTATGCTCTTGGGTGCCCCTGTCTGGAATAGAAGTGAATAATTCTTTAGGTTTTTTGCCTGAAAGATCTACCACTATTTTGGATGTCTCAATTAGATTAGTGCAATATCTTCAGCTTCTGTGCGGAGGAATGCCAAGACTGTGAAGATTCTCTGAAACAGTAGTGCTTTAGGTCAGCCATCACGTGGGCATGTGGCTCCTTTACTTATACTATGCACTTCACACTATTTTATGGGTACGTCACCCAGCTTTGAACATGATACTCTTGCAACAATTCTCTAAAGGGGCTCAAACAGTTCGAGTTTCCTGCAAAACATCAATTGCCTAGGCCTAAAATGCCGCCATCCGGCATTATTCAGTGAATTTATGCACTGTTTGGAGGGCTAGAAATTGCTCATTTTATTCACACATGCGTTCTTGGCTTAGGAATCATCCATGATTTCATTCACTTCATACCCTCTTCTCGCCACCAGCCGTCAGCTCTTGACACATGGCCTGGTTCAGCAAAAGATGCCGCTTACGTGATCAGGTTTCGGCTCCATCCGCGTCCTTCTCTAGAGCAACGGACGTTATTTTGACATTCTCAGCAAAACGACAACGTGAGATGCATTTGCCCTCTGCTAGGTCACTGATGAGTGTGAAGAAGAATGTCCTAATACGAAATCTTTGGTTTACACCACTTTGCACGTCGGCTGAGGCCGTCATGTACACTTCAACACAAGGCCAAACAACCTTCCCTGGGGAAAGCTGTTTACCCGAGTATCAGCCCTTCCCGTTATTTCTAGTGCTCTCCATTTGGGATCCAAATGATCTCGGTTAACTTACTCGCAAGCCTTGTTCAGTTCCATATGGCGGACCTTGACCCACTGGCCTTTGTCTAATCCATCCGTTACATCAAGTTGAAAAAGGAAGAGGTTGGCGTGGCAGGACTTTCTTATAATTAATCCGTGCTGCTAAAAAATCACAGTGGTTCAATAGGTGCTGTCATATTTGCTTACTGAGGGCTCTCTTCAGGCACTTAAATAAGACGCAATTTAGACTAACTAGTCCGTAGTTTTCCGGCCCCCGTCTAGATGCGGCCATTATCTAGATCCTTCTTCATATATTCCCGCTACTCTAGCGATTTTTCATTATTCAGGTTTTTCCCTGAATGAAGCATCGTAGAAATGCTTGACAGGGATTGCAAGTACTTCCGCGAAGGACGAAACGATCCCCGATTATAGCCCGTCTGGGCCGGCCGCTTTAAACTTAGTTGGCGCGCTTAGATCTGTTACAACCTGTTCACTTATTGCAACACTTTCCGGAACTGTCGTAACCTTGGCAGCTTCTGCGATTTTCGGGTTACCACGGGCCTCACCCAGCAGATGGAAAATGCTCTTGAACTTTCCCAAAATGATATCACCCCTTTCAGATTCGGTCGACACTCCTCTCCCGTCAAATTGTTCGGAAACGCCGAAACAGTTCTTGAAGTTTTTCTTAGACTGTGCATATGCGCAGTATGCTTTGTTTTGTTTTGCTTTAACTTGCCATGTTATACGCAGATAAGTACTCTTCGTTGGGACACTCGCGCTTAGTTGCGTGCTCGCCCTCAGCTTTTGTACGTCCGATGAGTACGGTAACTTTCGTGATTTGCGCATACGAGCTGGCTTGTAGTGCGTATATGTATACTTGTGCATGCACAAAAGCATGAGGTTATTCAGTTGTTTGGTTCGACCTTAACTCTCTCTCTCTCGTTTTTCTTATCACTTATTCCTTACACCTAATTTAACTAGTGTGTTCAATTCCTGCCCAAAAAGCTTAATAGTGCCGTCAATATTTCCAAGCTGAAGGACCGATTTTCTTTCTTTTCTATCCGTAACCTTTCAGAATCTCCACAGCACACACTCGCACCCTTATCTCGGCGAGCATTTTGTCCGCAGTCTATCCGCTTTATGCAAATTTTCCTTTGATTTAGATTAAACGGTCTATTTCACATGGGATTTCACCTTAATGCAATGTACATTCATAAAATTTCTCTGGAAGTTTATATAAGCATATTTACACATGAATTTCGCGCTTATCCTCGCAAAGTATAACGGTCATTCCGGGCCTTTCTGGCTTACCGTCATCTTCTATATTTGATGGTCCATCACAGATCTATGTACTTTGTTGTGCGTGCTGCAGCGAGGAGTACCAGGTATTTGCAGCGCATACGCGCCGCAATGTATCATAACTATTTTGCCTCTGTGCGTCCTGCTCCTCTAACACCTCGCTCGGTGATCACTTTCACGCTTCGGTTTGCCATTTACCTGAGACCCCGCCACGATTAAATTTATTGCCAGCTACTTTGCATGGCAGCCCGCTTCACCCTTTTATGGGTCTTGCCGATTTGGCAGGGCATATTGAACCCACTTTTGTTCACTCAACTTTATTGGTCATTTTTTGAGCTCCAGGCTTGTAGTTGTGACGAAGCAAATAGATCTGTAACCAGTAGCTCTGGTTGACGTATTTATTGCCTAACCATCTCCATATCTTGTCTATTTGGAAAACATTCACGGCTTTCATGCAGCGAGCCGCAAGGGGCTAGTGTTTTTACAGTTAACTGATTTCCCTCATTGGATACGATGCCTACGGTTTCTCGCATAGCTCTAGATAGGGTATGACGAAAGCATCAAGCAGCAGGATTGGAGTCTTTGATTTTAAGGAATTAACCGCCGATTTTATTTAGCCAAAGACCATGTTTAGTAACTGCTTCAGGTTCTGACAATGCGGGCTGGATTTAGACTTTGTTCTGAGTCACCTCTGGGTTTCGCACAACTGTGATCTGCACCGGCTGCCTGCAAGGCCCATTTAGCGAGAGGTTCATGTTTTCATTCTCTTTCTTAGGTCCTGGCGTTCTCCCAAGCCGACGGGCAGATCCCACGCCACGGAGTGATTGTAGGCTTCAACCAGATTGCGCTGGAATGGTCCTGCACCCGGGGGCCCGATGATCTTATGCTTAGGAACGTAGACTTACGGACCCAGTTAGTCGCGGCTAAATCGCAGACGGAGATAGCAGAGAGATAGCGAGAGTCAGAACTCGGTGTACGTGAACGATTACCTGTTTTGGATCAGTGGAAGGACATATGCCGGGCGCATATTAATGGTCACGCACTATACAAACACCTTCTTCCTCCAGTTCAATCGCCGTTCGAATTACCCAGAATGAAGGCGCTGACGGTCGGTGGGCGTCCCGAGCAGGGCTACAATTCCACGAACCAGCCGGAGAATTTTAATGAATTCAGTGTACTGGACACGGGGCACAGACCATTTTATCTAACGTATTATTGCCGAGGAGAAGCAGGGGTAACTGAGGATGTTTGGTTCATGCGGGAGGCTACCAACGGAAACGTTAGGGCAAAGAAATTACCGAGTCCTGTTCCAACGCCCCTTCAAGGCTGCCTAAATTTTGATTGACGGGGTAGTGTCCAAAGCAGAAGATACCAGAGTGGACGTTTGTGCCATGTCGTATCAAGTAGTAACGGTGCAGAACGGTGTGACAGCCGTAGATCACACGAAATAGAGAGTTGATCTGGGGGCAGTGCAAAAGATTCTATGGTTTTTCCCTTCTCATTTACGGAACTTTCGAGTCAAAGTTATTCTCCAAACTCAACGGCTGACCGATATTTTAATGTCTACTATGGAAGCTCGGAGAAAAATCGGTGAAGCTTCCCATATCTTATCTGCATTCCGCAGGTCCGTTGGATATGTTTTGCGAGTTCCAGTCTGAACGATCTCGGATGACGCTACGAGATTATTCAGGCATCGTCCTACACTGAGCGTGTGGTAAAAACCTCTCTACGTAACCTGTGATATTTCTTTAAAAATGATTTCAACAAGAAGTTATTTTGGCACAGAATATAGAAAGGTTTAAATAAAGGGTAATTAGATTTTGGGTACTTACCATCTTTAAACAGCAATGCAGTCTTCTTAGGAAGACTGGGAGTGCATTTTTATAGTTATAAATAAGACGAAATTTACCGTTTTCCCTCCTTTTTATGTTTACGGATTTGGTAAAGGGGTGTCACTTTGTGAGTGACGGAGCACTCCTGCGGCAACGATCTCTCACTACTAGAGCAACACGAGTAAACTATATTTCTATGCAGCAGAAATTAGAATGCTGGAGCTATGCGAGCAAGAGTCCGGGGAAACAATGCAACAAAAGACCCGGGATATATGTCTTGCCTTTGGCCCGTTCACCACATGAAGACACCGGGACATCAAGATGAATAAGCGGAGGCCTTGAGCCAGTGAGACGGTCAGAATGTACATGAGTACCTAAGGGATCACGAATTCCTGGATGCAAAAGTGACAGATAGAAGATTCGATAGCTTTTTTTCGAGGCAATAACAAGTAACGAGGCCATCCATCAACCAGCGGCAGTGTCGTCAGGGGTTGCGGCTAAGCGCAGCCTCGGTCAAGTGCACATTTCTTCTGGCGTGGCGGTATGGTCCCTCGAAGCTCAGACTGCACAGCACCGATCACAGATTATTAGACTGTTCGGACTTTCTAAAACCCCGCGGGGGATCGTTAGAGTATGAAAAATTGCTTGGGCCTGCTGCGATTACCTAAACAATTAGAAATCGTCAAAGACCCACCGGGTAAGTTTTGTTACGGAGTAGTACTGCCTAGTTAGAAATCGGAGTATTCTCCATCAGGCCATGGTGGTTCCCCCTACGATACTCCAGAAGCCAGCCTGGTCTAATCAATTTCTCAGACCACCTAACTCCAACTTCTGATAGAAGCAGTCTCCATGAAAGCAGTCAATCCCAAAAGAGCGGTAAAGGCGCTTGTCTTTGTCGACAGTAAAGAGAACGCAACTTTGCTGAGCAAAAATTCACACACAGAACCTAATTACAAAGATTCTGACGTCATTAGCAGTGAACAGAGCGGGCAGAACAGAGACCGGGCGCACTGGCCGAATGTTCCTCAAGCAGGTCCTCCGAACAATGAAGAAGGGGTGAAGCAAACGGATGCACGTGCATTGCCCAATCTCGCAAAGCAATTCACGAAATCAGTTGATGCAACTCAGTCCATGCGCCAATCGGCGTCATTTTTGCGCATCTTTTAGGCCAAAATATGGACCGATTACTTCATCGGAAAGTCCCTTTAGCTGGTGAGCTTTCCGAATGTTGAGAATAAACACGAATTTGACCCGGCAGAATGGAAACGCCTGCCAAGAAAACCGAAATACATCGAGGAACTTGAAGCTTGGAGGCAGTTTACAGCGCAATGCATAGTTTGGTGGGGAACGTATTGAACGGACCTTATCAAAATAAAAGGCCATATTGAGAGCGCAGCACTTTTGGCAGATGGAGACGGCGATAGGGGATAGAGATTGTGTAGTTATATGCCTGAACGAAGAAGTTTGTTTTGAGTGATTTTGACTTCGAGAATTTCATTTGGGTTCAATGGTGAAAGTGGGGTTGGAAAAATGAGATGGTGAACCAGACTTTTCTGAAAAACAGTTGACGGAATCAACAGTCTGCTGCCGGATTTTGCAAAGCAGAATAAAGTTTCCTAAGAAATTAAGGTCTTTAAACATTTTCATGAAGAAAGCTGAGATGCATGCTTAACGTTTACTCATCAGTTACCAATGAGAAAAATTTCCCCCGCCAGTTTTGTCTGGCATGGTTTTGGCAAAAGAATTCTGAGAAGGAGCACGAGGAATACAGAACAAAGTGTTGCAAGTCAACATAGGCACTAGAAGGCTCTTAAAGACAACAACGCCGGTGGGTGGGTCTAACCGTGTGCTGGAGCCCCACCCTGAAATACACAATTTAAGAATGAAAACAAGAGGCGAAATCCGTCAGCCGGTCTGCACCTGCACATCGATGCAACCGAGGTTTCCCGCCCGGTGTTTGCCGGCCATACTCACTTGAGAATCGATTGCATGGAACTGGATTGGGCTTCTGAAAAACGCATGAATGTCCCCTTTCCGTTCATTGCAGAAAGGAAATTAAATCTCCCTACTCATGTCATATAGGAATCAACCTAGTCTCTTCCACTTCAGACAGAGCTCCGACACCAGCGCATGCAACTTAGTTACGTGCAATTCCACGTCGGATGCATCTTGCCGTTCCTCCGCCTGAAAAAGCAATACCTATCGCTGAATCGTCTGGCTTCATGTCCATAAACATTGTCGTTCTAGCTACGTATAAGATTCCTCATCCACAGCTCTCTCCCACCCACTCACCTGACTAACCCTAGCGCCGTCGCCAAAACGGTGCGGCAGCCATACCCGGCCACCGTCTTCTAGAAAAAACATTCAATATCATCCTCACCTTTGCTTTTCATCAACTCTTCTCTCCATGCAAATGATTCTGGCCCGTAGAAATCACCTTGTTCCCGACGAGTCCAGACGGTACCCTCCAGAGGAAATTAGTTCAACATCCTGGATTCTTTCTTCCCCACTATTCATCGATATCTGTCCATTATAGACAATTCAGACCTCATACCATCTCTGCGAACATAGGATCCTATGTGGCATCTGCTCCTCCCGTAGTGACCGGTTCCATCTAACATACCCACTGGCCCCGACCATTTCTTGTTTCGAAAGGCACGGCCTCTTAGAGTGGAATATAATCCATGATTTCCATGCGAAATTTAGTCAATCCCTAGTGCATCTATTTTTGAAGCTCCAAAAATTATTTATATCAGAAGCAGTTGTTCCCTGTCCGTCCTACCAGACACCGGTTCATTCTGTTCACTCATGGCGTAGACGATCCACACACTAGGTTAGCCAGCCCATCCATTTAAGTATATAAATGCATTTAAAAAGAAAACATGGTCTGCTCATACACCATCCATATATTTTGAATTGCACTATATGTTCTAGTAACTTCCTTCTCCGAGCTGATCGTAAGATCAATCGCTTCTTAATCTGCAGCTGGCAGCTAGATCAGACTGCCGTCTGACTCTTGTTTTCTCTCTTCCACGACTTTTAGCTCCGTTTGGATGGAAAAAATTACTCATGCTCTGGTGATTATCCGATCCCTGAGAGGTGATATCTCTCTTACCCTAACATATTTGAAGTCCTTCCTCCACACCACGAGTACACCGGCTTTACCAAAATAGTGCAGGACGCGGCCATATTCACCGCTTAGGCCGGCGCACATCGAGCGGGCAGCTCGGCTACAGCGGCATGCGGGTGCAGCTAGGTTAGCAAATTACACCGCCTGCCTTCACCGTCAAACGTTGTTTTTCAGGTTGGTTGGCCGGCACTCGGTCAGCCCCACCCCCTAGCACTGTTCTAGTAAACAGCACTGTAGCTCATGTGTTTAGGTGCACCATTTTTTACTGGCTTTCTCATGCTCCTTCCCAAAATTCTTCTGCCAAATCCATACAAAACGGACTCACGAATGGGCAGTATTTTTATTGGCATCTGATATAAAATGACGTTCACAATGCATAGTGACATTCGAAAACAGCTGAGGACCGTCATTTTCATCAACTTCTATTCTGGTCTGTGGAATTCGGCAACAGACCGATGCTCCTGTTAGCAGTTCCCCACACGATTCCACCAGACGTTGCCTCATTTAATTTCGGTTCTGCTTCTTCTTCAACCCCACTTTATCTCTGGACCAAGCTGATAATCATGAACTCCAAATTGTTCAAAACAAACCCCATGGATCAGTCTTACGAATGCACGGTTCCCATCCCGTGCCACCAGTTTCCTTGCTCAACGGACTGCGCTTTCAGATATTTTGCGTTTTATGCTACTTCTTATGCTATCCAATGTGGTTTTGACTCTTCTCCATTCCGTCATCACATCGATATTGTTCCTCATTTCCACAATATAACTCTCTTAATTTTCAGGGATCTTGGCCAACTGGGGGCGACAGTAATTGCCTTCCAGCAATATTTTGCGCCCTCGACAAGCACCTCTGATGCATTCAAACATAGTATCACTCGCAGTGCAGGACTGGTAATCAGTTACGGGAGAGACTTTGCGAACCATTATCCTGCTTTGATTTAAAACTCGAAACCTCGTGCTCAGCAAATCACACTGCCTGTTATGATCTTGTGAGCGAAAACACATCGCATTGCATATTTTGGTTTCTGTTTTCCGTGTCTGCACTGTGCGTTCTTTGCACAATTTTGATCTTGCCTTGCGCATGAATCTCGTATTTGGAGAAATAGACTATTATTATTAGTATTATTCCTGCGTTCAAACTTCCCAATACTGCTGTCCAATGTATTCAAATTCTTTTTCTCCCTGATGGGAAATTGCTGTTTTCACAGTTCACGGAGGCTACTCAGAGCACGAACAATTTGTTCACTGTCACATTAATGGCATTCTAGTGTTCTCACTTATTATGCAAACAATAACGAAACTTAATGTATCAAACTATTTATCAGACCATGACCCCGTCAACACAGGCCAACAAGACATTCTTCATGGCAAAACTTTTGCTCAAACCTGGTGACGAATGCTGCCAGGACGGATAGTAAGCGGCTGCGTTTTCCTCGGATATGACAAAAGCCTTTGATTGAGTGTCTCATTAAGAACTTCTCTTGAAGTTTACAACCTGCTGTGTCACAAAAATTACTGCTTTGTTTTTTTCTAATTCACCTCTGGAGTGCAATCGGCAAATGTGAACTTGACTCTATTCAAGCTTTGTCCAAGTAATAGCGGGGCGTTCGGCCTTTTCTGGGCTACATCAACGAAATTTTCCACCACATTTTACAAAGTATTGTTTTTCGTTTCTCATGGGACATAAAAGTTCTTTATACCTTTTACAACCTTATTTCGGCAACCCCATTACCAAAATAAAAACGACTCATTGCCCCTTATTTTGTAATACAAAATTTGGTAGGTACAATTATCAGCCCACAAAGGCAGCACACTCGCTCACACATGCCACATCACAACAGGAAACTTAAAAAGTAACCATGAAGTCATTCCTTCTCTTCACACAGCCAGAGACTTACAGTTGCATTACTCCAGTACATCCAACGTGCCTGAGCGCATACTGATTCTGTTTTCAAAATCTTGAAGACAAGTTGTGTGGAACTCTGGAAAGCAAGATCGTAATATGCAAAACACATGCAAGATCCATCCTGGGTTACTGTTCCAACATGCGGCGGTGTTATAGACTCCATACTGGGAATGTTGAACAAGCATTTAAAAAACAGTTATGGGGCTATTCTTCATTCTCAAACTACACGAAATATTGCACAAAATTATGCACTAACTTATGAAATTATTGGTAAAAGAAAGTATTTGCACAGTCAAGTAAGGATAATCTCTTCATATATCCTGGAACACGCATAGTTCAGGTGCGTGCTCCAATTCACTGAACAAATTGCATCGGACAAAGACCAACTGGTCACGTCTCTTTTAAAGGGAGAGAATTACCTAGTCCAAAACCAGAATTTGCTCCACCAGGCAAAGGCAGTTCTCCCCAAAGATGCTTCAGGGACCAGTTTGGGTGGAATGATTTATCAGGCCACCTGGCGGAGGCGGTCTCTATGGGAGTGGCCAATTTTACCAAAGCAATAACGATGCTTTTACTTGTCGGCGGTGGGCTGGATAAAAGTTTGACGGACAGAATGCTAATAAAAAGGCCGAGTTATAAATATTCCGGCCACGGCGGGCCGAACCAAAATGGCGGTTGCTAGTAGAGTGCATTTGCAAGTCTTTTCAGTGGGTGGTGACGAACGGGTGGAGCTAACGAATGCGCGTGCTTTGGCTGACTCGCCGATGGAATCCAAAATCGGTAGACCCTACCAATCCAGGTGGTCAAACGTGCTAGGCACTCTCGTAATCAACTGGGAAAGTGCAACGGTAGACCTGTTATTCCTATGCGCCATGCCAGAGGCAAACTGGATAACGGAACTGAGGGTCTGTGTTCGTCAGGTGCCCTATGCTTGGGCTCCGAGGTAAATAATGCGCGTCATTCTGGTGGAAGTACTTTGTTTAAATGATTTGCTTCGAAATGGGAAGAGAATAGAAGGCCAGAAATTTGCCGGAGCCCCTTAGTGAAGTATACTCCCGACGTACGCATTATTCGTGCTTATCGGCGCTAAGTTCCGCGCAGAATGTCAAAAAAACGCTCGTAACACGGACAAACTGCTCATAATTTTCATCTGTCAGCCGTTTTTTCTCGCAGTTTGTGGTGCCTCGCAACTAATGTTCGTTCAACCAGGCGCGTCCCTCGAATTTTTCAGAACATTTGTCCGCGATAATGATTGCGCTTTAGATGAACCTCAATCTTTGTTTTTACTTCTTGGTCGTCCTTTCAATGCCTCAATCTTTATCGGGCTATTTGTACTACACCTACTGACATGGATATTTC
Organism: Fasciolopsis buskii; assembly: GCA_008360955.1. NCBI lineage: Eukaryota > Metazoa > Platyhelminthes > Trematoda > Plagiorchiida > Fasciolidae > Fasciolopsis > Fasciolopsis buskii. Next base: position 173,523 of record LUCM01001181.1, read on the forward strand.
TTCCTGCGTTACCCCTTTGGCCTTGATTAATTTATTCAGTCATATCCAAGTTCTACTTGATTTCCTCAGTCACACAGTAATAAATTAAGGAGCCTTTGCAACTCGCCCTTATCAAGCTCATGGAAACTGGCTTCAAAACCTTTATTTTCGCCCCTTGGTTTTATGTAAGTCACTCGCCATTGACGCTCTCAGTAGGCAAATCCAAATTTTCCTGCTCGTTTTCGTTCTCTGTTAACATTACATTGCCACAGCCAATCTCTCACTTCGTCATCCTTCTGCTTCACATTGGTCAACAATTTAATCCCTCACGTTCATCATCAAACGTAAAAATTTAAATTCGTTTTTGTGGTAACGCAAACGCCCTCTTTGAGCTGTACTGCCTTGATCCCACTTATTTTAGAGGTCTGCGCGGTAGATAAGACTTCATCTGGCTAACATAATGAGACCATTACTTTCCCTTGATTTTAATGCTTTCAAATACTGACCATCGGAAACGCGGACAAAACGTCATGAACTGCTTGGGATGTGTTCTTTCGGAAAAACTGATGGGATTACTAGCCTTCAGACTATCACCCATCTCTATTTTTTCTTTCATTTCGTCAGCTCTCATAAAATCTTGGACTGACGCCCAGTCTCAGGCCCCCACTGGCATGGTCGCTGTGGATATCGATGTCATCAGAGTTTCTTTTGTCTTTATTTTTTATTGTGACTTGCCCGCCCAATCGAATCTCGCTAAAGATTTCGCGAAATTATCTGCACCGTCGAGGTTGCTGCATCGTCCCTCATACCATCATTTCTCATCCAGATGCATAAACTGACGCCGGACATTTCGAATGGAGTGCACTAATTAGGGTTACCCACAATTCTTTCTTTGTTTTGATAAGAATCATGGAAACACTTTTGTCTCGTTCGCTGTTCCTCCTTATGTTCGCAGCAAATTCGGCGAATCTGACAAGCTGACTAGACTCGACTTTTTAAGCATCTGTTTCGATTGTGACTTTATCTTCCGTATTAAGTTATTTATCATACTCCTAGACGATCATATATTCTTTGTCTACGATTTCTTTCTCTAGAATCAACGTTCTTACATGTGACTAGGGTTAATGTTCAAGATCTTGAACTAAAAACGGGCACTTTTGAGATTGTACAAAAAGTCACATGCACCTGGCTCAAGTATTCTATAGTGAATACCACATGCAAATTTTTACAATCCCTTTCTAAAGGATTTCTGCAACATTGAAGCCAGTGGTCCTGAGATCTAAACTCAGCCTGTCGATCCTTTCCGTCCGATTTACAGCAGTTAGCTAGTTGATTCCAGGATGATTCACAGATATTTCCTTCAATTTTACACTAACCTAATTTGTCTCAGTTTGTATCGATTACTCTGCATCCTTCGGGCCTCAAACGAACCTCGACACTCCGGCTTGCTAGAGCAGCCTCTCTTACGTTCCCGTTAGCAGTTACATGACAATGGAAGCGGCTGTGTATCATTGTATAGTCTTCTTCCTCACGTTGTCTTCCCAATACTTTCGTCCTGAAACCGTTCAGTATATAACAACTGGAGACACATTTATCGCACTATAAGTTATGATTATTTTTCCTGAGTACTTATTGGCAAACTTCCAGGAATATACCTGTAGTTTCTGTACCTCTTATCTACTGGTTTGGAACTCCGTGTTGGTTGTGGCTCATTTCTTTGATTTTCATGGGGTTTGGATCACTAAGCGTGTTTTTTAGGTCTCGAGAACGTTATCCCCAGTCGAGTTGAAATCATCAATGCAAATGCGCAGGTGTGGTTTCTCTACATTTATAGAATTACCATCAACTTTGTCTAGCATTCAATTGACGACCTTGATTCGGAAGACTTGCGTCTACTTCCCACTCGATCTCTGTTGGTTTGGCCTACGACCACAGAAAACTGCCATCCGGCCTGAGATTTACGGTCTATTTTTTCACTTACCATTGTCTTTTATCCCGTGTACATGAATATTGTGGCTGGTTTTCACACTGATGCATATAACTGACTCAGACTTATGTTCATGGGTTTGAATAACTTGAATTTTGGTTTATTTACTTAGTTGGGTTATTCGCCTCGCATCCGGATTAAACGTTTTCGGGTGGGATTAAATTATTTGAAGAATTCCAAGCTTCCAAAAGCTTTCTCGCGTACCTTTCAGTTGCATCAACCAGAGTATCAACATTACCCAGGGTGATTTGTGTCTTTCTTGCAATTTATGAACGGATATGGGCGTTGGTCTTGTATTCTTCCAGCTAGTTTGTGCTCATATATTGGAAGAGTCATAATTTTTTATTTGACAGTTATATCACTAGTTGCAGTCAATTCAATCGACCACGTAAAACACTTTTGTTCCTTTCTCCATCTTGCACCGGCATTTTGGGTTTGGTCTAAGTCTCCCCAAATTTCTGGACAGTCCACCAGTTTGGGTTGGTCTTGCAGTTAATTTAGATATATTTTTGAAGTATGGGTGAATAATTCCTCTGACTGTTCGCTTTTCTCGGTTCTTTAGTTATTGTGTGTCCGGCTCTTCTTTCGTCTGTTTCTTTCGAACACCCTGAAGAAGCAGGTTTCTACTTGCTTTCGCCGATCTTTTCGTCGCATTGAGTTTTGGCTGTATGGAATTGCGTTTGGATGGATGACTGGTTGGGATTATTTGGGTGATTGCTATGGGGGTATTATATTTAGCCTGAATGGGTTTGTTTGCCCGCCTTATTTGATGTGAGCAGATTAGCTGCCTGTGACAGTTGTTTTGAAGAAGATGGACAGGAGAGCACCTGCCGAGCCTACGGTCCCCTTAGGGTGGATTGTCTAAACCAAATCATTACCGTCAGAAAACATCGACTTTGCGGTTTGGAACATACTATCTGCGATGAATGTACTCTAAGGATCATTATAGAATGCCCAGTGAAAGCGCATGGATTGATTCGACGAATTTGTAATGAATGAGAAAATAAATTGTGCTTGCGCAACATGCGGTTTGCGTTAACTTAAAGGAAACGACACGAAGGACTACGAAGGAAGCGCCACGAAAGCAGTCCGTAGGAGTCAGCGACAGGAGCGTTGTGTAAAGCGCTTGCTGTTCTACGTAACCACGCTGTTTTCTAGACAGAACTGTATTGTCTATAACACGCAACAACCCCAATTTATTGGTCGCGGACGGCAGCGTGGGAGGGATGCTAGCACAAGAGTTGCCACTGGAATTCATAAAATGTTGGAATGGAGAAGCATGAGAGTTATGCAATCAGTGATTTTTATTTAAACTGGGTAATGGCAACTTATATCACGTAGTGGATTCGATAGACGTGCCTAATTAATTAGGAAAGGAGAACGACGGCAGCTGCTTTAGACATCAACGTTCGTACCGGGTGTGTGGTTCGGAGGACAGGGGTAAGCAAAAAACTAAAGCGGTGGGTGGTGAAACACAAGTAGACAGTCCGACGCGCTACCCAAGATCGTTCAACGATGCTGCCAGTTGGCTGTCTATCGAATACAGGCGGTTTGGAGTTTCCCCTTTCGTAGGGTCAGGTCTGGGTTGATGGCATGCATAACCATTGTATAAGTTGGTCCGTTCCTTCGCAACCTGAATTTGCTTTTGTTGCTGGATTCAAACTGATCCCAGCAGAATCGTGTTTCTTCCCAACGGGGGAATGGCTGAGCTTATATAGTTGCTTTCCGTAGTTCTTCCGCCTAATCTAAATTTTCCGCGTTATGCATATTTTTTGCAACTGCCGGGGACGGTCTGTCTCCTATAATTTGGAGATGCTGAAACAAATATGCCGCGGCCATTTGGGGTTAGGCATGTACGGACTACAGAAAACCAAAGTGGGGATATGCAAGTGCACGGAGCATGGTGGCTTATGCCGTGGAGCACAGAGCTGTACGTGCGGCCCAACCATCGTTAATGCCGCACCTCTCTTTCAATAACGAGTACCTCTTGAGACCCTATCTGAACTTGACTGTTGCGTAAGCAAATGAAATCATCTGTCTGACGTGGACAACTTTTTATTTTTATTTATTTATTTAAATAAAGCAAAGCTAGTAACGCAAGTGAACAGCGACTACCAGATTTAAGTGAGCAGGTGAGTGGGGATCAAGATAGGTGGAGTGAGCTAAGCTTCGAATGCGTCCCCTGATGAAATTTCTGCGAAGAGAGAAAATAGTTCCGATAATACCCGGCTTAGGGACGGGGTCTTCTATGTTGTCAGCGTAAGTAGACGGTAAAGCAATCTGTACGGAAAGGATCCGGGACTGATAAGACCAATAAGAGAAGGATTCACTGCAGTTATGCCTGCCATGGAACCTAAAATGCTTCTGTTATCGCGGACCAAAATTTCGTGGGGTGTCGTTGTCTGGGAACTACGTTTTGGAGATCTTACCTCAGTAATCACTAAATTCCTAAACCAATTTCTTACTCCTGCGTCCCTGAGAGATACGGTTCGTATATACGAAAAGGGGTTTTTGCAGCCCGTAGTCTCCGGACTTGTTTTCTGAAGACGATGTTAAACGATGATAAGAGACGCAAATGTTCGGGCAATGAATTCCACAAAAGGAATTTTTAACAATAGAAGGTCTTCTCTAATGCCTGTTTTTCTATGTCAGTTGTGATGGCGAGTTTAGTGTTTCGAAGGGGGTAGGGTTTGATTTCCGAACTCACGGGCTGAAATGCAGCTGTCGTTTTTGATGGAACTATTGAAGAATATTAAGTTTGCCCTCGCTAGCCAAAGCCACAGAGATTCAAGATTAGGCATTATGCATTGGTTCGTATAATTGAGGTTTGACGAAGTGCCTACTAGTCGCCTCGTAAATGCACGGTGAACGTTTTCGATCGCAAGTCTGTCGCACGGTTTCATGCCGGAGCAGATTAGGGAATAATACTCTACAAAAGGTCTGACGTGTGTTTTGAGGACGTTCAGATTACTCTGGTTTAGCTTACAGCTCCTATGTTGCAACCGAACTATTATGTTAGCTTTTTGAACTTAAGTGGGTGCGTGTTCCGAAAGGTTGAACCTGTAAGAGTAGTTTTGACAGAAGTCTCGAAATTTGTTGCCACAGGGGATGATTTGAATCCCTGTGGATAAGGTGCACTTGTAGCATAGAACGCACTGCTTGATTTCTGGACGAAAGTTATAATGCAAATAATGAAAGTATACCATCGGTGATCGCGAAATATTTGATGTTGTTTATAAGCCTATGGTGGGATAATCTATCAAAAGCTTTTATCATGTGCAAATAGGTTACTGTCACCAACCTTCCAGCGTTAGCAGCTATTTTGATTGTATCTAGGCCGTCAGTCAACTACTCAGCGCAAGGTTTCTTTCGGAGAAAACCATGTTAAATTGGGTTGACAATTTTGTGGTCCAGAAGATGCGTTGTGGGCTGTTTTTCAGTCAAGCTATTAATGACTATGGATAGAGTCGAGGTATGGCTGATCGGTCTGCAATTGGCTGGGTCAAGCCGTGTGCCTTTCCTATGTATGGTGATTAAGATAAACGTTTCCCATTTTGGGTGAAAAGTACTGTATTGAACCGAGAGGTTGAATGTTTACCAAAAATATTGAAATACCTCCCCTGCCTAATGCGAAGACAGCCGGAGGTAACGAGTCTGGTCCGAAGCGGTAGCTGGCGTTTGTTTACCGCAGTACCGGAGATATCTCATTTGATAAGAAAGAAACTGTTAAGAATTCTTCAGAGGTCAGGCATGATGGAGACGAGGTCAGAAGGAGTGTCATTTGTTAAGGATGGGCAAAACATCTGCCAACTGCCTCAGCTAATCTTCGAGAGTTGTCGAGATAGGGCGTTATGGTTGGTGAGGGCACGTGGATAGGAGTGGGCCCGGGCTCTGCGTGGTCTGCGCTTCATTGATTAAACTAGTTGTGACTGAGCTTTTGTGATTTGGCTGGCTGAGAGCACATAGTTCTTGCATTTTACTATGAAAGTCTGTTGTGGCTTTTGATTGTTTTGACAGGCGGATGGAGTCCCGTGAAACAGAAGAAACGTCCCTGGTTCTAAGAAGGATTTTCGAAGTTGGGTGACTTTGTAACTTAAGTGGTCATGACTGTTCATTTTGTTGGTCATCGAGTAAGCCCGTGCCAGTCTGATACTGCTAAGGCAATCAAGGCAAGATTGAGGTAAAAGCTTGTCATTGCCATTTGGCACTTTAAATTACACTTACAAGGACAAAGGGAGTCCCGATTACAATTGGGCAGTAAAGTTGGAAGGCAATCGCAATTTTCCCTAAAGTAGGGCCTAGAAATTGGAGATCGAGTGCTTACTGACTGAAGGAATTTAATGAAGGTTGTCGCGATGGGCATAAGGTGACTCACCTCCGGCAAAACTACTCCCAGTGATTATGCGAACATGCGTTGATCCTATCGTGAAAATTAAGTGCAGGATATTTCTCCTTATTTTCGGGCTGGATAAGTGCTGTATCCATCCTCCTCGCTTACTATCAGCAACAGAATAGGGAAACCAGCTAATAGTGGTTAGGTAGGCCAACAAAGGCCTGGAGCATTGAGGATTCCCACCAGAGTTTGAGGGCCTGGTAAAGTGGAAGAGTAGTTGATTGCGTCAGTTAAAAGTAGGAAGTTTTTCCGACAAGGACCTCGTGGGCGGCGCACGCAACGCATCCGGAGGTGTTCGCTACCAATGTCAGCCATAAGCCATACGGCATCTCGAACGCAGTTTAACTGAGGATCTTGGCACAATTTGGCCGGTACTGAATTGTAGACATGCAAGAGGCAGCCACTCCCAAGCTGATATGGGCGACATTTTCTGAGTGATTTATATCCAGATATGGCAATGGCATCATCTGCGGTGTCATAACGGGGCCAATTGTTGGTGATTAGTAGGAAGTTGTAATTTAGGGAGAGTGCTAACAGACGAAGAGACAGCATTTTCCCCAATATGCAACGAGCGTTCATTAGAAAGAAAGGCAACTGGGAAGATTATTTTAACTCGCAATATTTTTTCGCCTGGCTCTGCTTCTCAGATGTGTTATCATTCTATGCTGGGCCGACACTTCGTCACGCAAAAAATGCAAAACCCTCCCAGATAAAAGGGGTAATAACTGAGAAGCAGAGCCAGGCGAAAAAATATTGCGAGTTAAAATAATCTTCCCAGTTGCCTTTCTTTCTAATGAACGCTCGTTGCATATTGGGGAAAATGCTGTCTCTTCGTCTGTTAGCACTCTCCCTAAATTACAACTTCCTACTAATCACCAACAATTGGCCCCGTTATGACACCGCAGATGATGCCATTGCCATATCTGGATATAAATCACTCAAGAAAAATGTCCGCCCAATAATCAGCTGTGGGAGTGGCTGCCTCTTGCATGTCTACAATTCAGTACCGGCCAAATTGTGCCAAGATCCTCAGTTAAACTGCGTTCGAAGAGCGTATTGGCTTAGGCTGACATGGTAGGCCGAACACAGCTCCGGATGCGTTGCGTTCGAACGCCCACGAGTCCTTGTTCGGAAAAAACTCCTAAACTTTACTGACGCAATCAACTACTCTTCCACTTTACCAGGCCCTCAAACTCTGGTGGGAATCCTCAATGCTCCAGGCCTTTGTTGGCCTACCTAACCACTATTAGCTGGTTTCCCTATTCTGTTGCTGAATATCAGCGAGA